>PVLC010006034.1:0-47850 GCA_004027655.1 Graphiurus murinus
CCGGGGCCGCGGAGACGGGCTTCTTTGCTCTCTCTGGTCGGTCTTCCGGGTTCTGCTCAGCTGTATTCCAGTTTTCGCAGCGTTTTCCACCTTTTTGTTGCTTTTTTTCTTTTTTCAAAAAACTGGATCCACGACTGCTTTGAATCGAGCTCACAGCGGCTCTTGAGACGTGTCTCACTCCGTCGCCATCTTCCCGGAACTATAGATTATTTTAATATAAAACATTTCATTTATACATATGAAGAAAACAACTCCATTTAAATTTTATTAAATAAAAACATTAATACTTATGAAAACACTAACCTAACTTATAAAAGTGCCAGATGATGTTTTGTGTGTGCTAGTATAGTTTGTTCATCTTTATTTAGCTCTCCTTTTTCCTCTCTTTATCCTTTTTTGTAATAAACATTGGATTCAACTAGATATCCCTATTTCTTTATATAGTATCCATGAGATCCCTACAAAATGAATCATATTTATATCCAGTGTTCTATGCATATAAATATGTACAAAATACATTCTCTGTTTAAAGATTGAAGCCTCATAATCGATTACAGCTACATTACTCAAAGGAAATTATGTAGCTTAATAGGAAGGCTGAAGAACAGGCCTTAAAAACAAACACATAAACAACAACAAAAATGGGCAGAAGTCAAAGGAAGGTCTATGGTCAGAAACATAGTTGCCGTTATACCACAGAACTCTTCTTATATATTGACATTGGAGGCCATCTTTTTCTCTGGTGCCACTGAATACAGGATCCCAGCATTGACAGAATGAGTTATAACCTATACCTGTTTATTGACTCTTATTCCATGTCCCAGGAAAAAATATATAATTGATTATAATCTGGATATGTGCCTGAGCCCAGTTGCCAGGACACAGAGAATAACATTTGATTCTTTTTTTTTCGGTACTGGGGATTGAACTCAGGGGCATTCTACCTTCGAGCTACACCCTCAGCCCTATTGTTTATTCTTTATTTTGAAACTGAGTCTCACTAAGTTGCGGAGTGCCTCACTAGGTAGCTGAGGCTGGCCGCGAACCTGGATCCTCCGGTCTCAGCCTCCCAAATGCTGGGATTACAAGCGTGTGCCACCACGCCTGGCTTCATTTGACTCTTTTGGATTCTGTGGAGACTCACAGAGTGTATCTTTGATGAGGTTTCAGAATCTCAGTAGTCAAGTAACACTGGTAAATTAACATTTTAATGGGTAGAATGACAAAAATCTATTAGAATCTACTAGAATGACAAAAATATGATGTAAAATGTCAAGCTGCTCTTGAAAGAATACAAATCAGAAAGAAAGTTTAATACAACACAAGGGACAAAAGGGAAAAAAATAAAAGATAAGAAAACAAGCCGGGCGTGGTGGCGGAGGATCCGCGTTCACGGCCAGCCTCAGCTACCTAGTGAGGCACTCCGCAACTTAGTGAGACTCAGTTTCAAAATAAAGAATAAAAAATAGGGCTGGGGGTATAGCTCGGAGGTAGAATGCCCCTGAGTTCAATCCCCAGTACCGCAAAAAAAACAAAGCAAAACAAACAAACAAACAAAAAAAACAAAGTATCATAGGAAAATGGACATGTACTATTTTTGATTATCTGAACAATATACCCTTATTTTGATCATAGCATCTCGATTTTACTTTGAAAATTTGACCTTGAAAACGACCTCCTCTAACTAGTCTCTGTGATTCCGGTTGGGATAACTGATCCTGGTGACTCAGGCCTGAACAGGAACAATCAGGATATTCTATGTCATTGGTGACTGAGATTAGTTTGGGTTGCCTATGTGGACAAAGGAGGCCATGCAAACAATTTTGGGAATCTTAGAACAGAGAGATACACATGTTTCCCAAGGGTTGCATGCTTGAAAGAGAGTCTTTAAGTTGCCGGTAACAATCTTGGCCCTATTTGGGAAGATGCTGACTGAGAAGGATGCTAAGGAGCAGAAAAAAGAGGCCTGGGATGGAGAGGCAGATCTCCATTCCAGATCACTCACTCAATTAGCTCCAGCTCTGCCCAAACTGAGTAAGAATCACAGAAGAAAATTCTACTACTACAATTTACTAAAAGATAAAAGAGAAGGCCTGAATTCCCAACTGGCTTTTTCTTTTCTTAAATGGAATCTTACAAGCAAATTCTAAAGTTGATTTCCAAAAGAATTTGGATAAAAATAGCCCAGAAAATTTGAAAACCTATATGATTAATAAATGTCAAAGCGCACAATAATGCTCCAGGAATTAAGATGGTATGATGTTGGTACTGAACCAAATTAATTAATAGAAAAGAAGAAAGTACAGGATAATTCATGCATCTGTGCAATGGTCTTACATAGTAAATTGACATTTCCTTTTAGAGGCAAAAGAATGGGCCATTCAACAAATAATACTGGGAAAATAATATAAACATGGAAAATAAGTTAACTCCCTGTTTTAGATTTGGTATGGACATGCAAGTACAATTTCAGAATAAGTATAGAGATATTTAAAAAATCAGAAATTATATATCATAATGCCTCTGTATAATCACTGTGGACTGAACTGAGTCTTTATATGTTGAAGTCTTAACCTCCAATGTGACTATATTCCAGTACTGAGCTTTTGGGGAGGTAATTAAGATTAAATGAGTGTATGTTTGTTTGTATGACTTTGAACATCTCCATAATATATGATTATAATGCACCAATAAAAGTATGAGCCGGGCGTGGTGGCGCACGCTTATAATCCCAGCATTCGGGAGGCTGAAACCGGAGGATCCGGGTTCGCGGCCAGCCTCAGCTACCTAGTAAGGCATTCCGCAACTTAGTGAGACCCGGTTTCAAAACAAAGAATAAAAAATAGGGTTGGGTGTGTAGCTCGGAGGTAGAATGCCCCTGAGTTCAATCCCCAGTACTGAAAAAAAATATATATATAAAAAAGATTAAATTATACCATTATAGTGGGGTTCTAATCCAAAAGAACTGATGGTCTTATGGAGAGAGAAAGAAGCTTTCTATGTGTTTGCTTTAAAGCAAGTCCATGCCAGTACACAAAAGGAAGGTGGGAAAAGAGACCTCATTAGAAACCTCTAAGTTGGAATCCTGAACTTGGATTTCTAGCCTCCATAACTGTGAGAAATAAATTTCTTTAAAACAGTCTAAGGCATTTTGTTCTGGCAGCTTGAAATGACTAATGCAATAATGTTAAACTTTCTTTCTTTACTTTTTTTTTTTTTTTTTTTTTTTTGTACTGCGGATTGAACCCCCAAGGGATTCTACCTCCAAGCTACACCTCTAGCCCTTTGTATTTTTTGTTTTTTATTTATTTATTTTTATTTTTTATTGGTGCGTTGTAATCATACATCTTTGTTAGGTACAAGCTGGTAAAGGCATACATGCACTCATTTCTCTTTTAACCCTCCCCCAGTTCCTGCCCCACTCCCTTGCCCTCCCTCCCTCTCAAGTTCAGTTTAGTGATTGATATGTTTGTGAAAGTACATCATGTGCATTAGGGTGTCCCCCACCATCACTTTCAGTTAAGTCACCTTCTTTGCTCATCTAAGGTTTCTCCTCTTCATCTGGAGTCCCTCTTATGTCCCATTGTCTCCCTAGCTTCCATGTATTAGGGAGAGTGTATGATTTTTTACTTTTTGTGACTGACTAATCTCACTTAGCATAATGTTTTCCAGCTCCATCCATTTCCCTGCTAATGACGTGATTTTGTTCTTCTTTATGGCTGAGTAAAATTCCATTGTGTACATTTTTTTGTTTTGTTTTGTTTTGAAGCAGCATCTCACTAAATTGCTGAGAATCTCACTAAGGTGCTGAGGCTGGTCTTGAACCTGTGATCCTCCCATCTCAGCTTCCCAAGTACTGGGATTACAGGTGTTTTCCATCATGTCTGGCTAAATACTATTCTTTAAACAATGTTCTAAAAACTGGAAATCAAAAGTTAGGGAGTTCTACACATTTGACTGCATGAAAATTTAAAACTTCTGTGTCATGGAAATGACCATATCTAGGTAAAAAGAGAAGCAAACGACTGACTAGGGAAAAATATTATTATTTTATATATCTCATATATATATCCCCAAAAGTAAGGAGCCTCAGTAGAAAAGTGGACAAATGATAAACAAAATTTGCTAAATTTCAATGGCTAATAAACATAAGATGAGCTGCTTACCTTGTTATTGTTCAAATTAATGCATAAGCAAATAATGAGACATATTTTTCTTATCAAATTATTTAAAATGAGTGCATGGCAGTATCTTATGTTGGTCAGAATGGAACAAAATAGTATTTTCATATATCGAAAATCAGGGTTGTACAAGCTAGTGCAGTGCTTTTGGAAAGTGTTTGGCAGTATCTATTAACCCTTTAAAATGTGAATTCTACTTTTCCAGCAACCCCTGTTTAGATTACATAAAAGAGTTGCCTTTACTGAGAACAAGCAAGTATATTTATTGCAGTGTTGCTTTTAATAGAAAAACTTTAAAACAACCTGAATATACACCAAAGGAGAGTAGACTTAGAGAAATTAGGAGATATCCCTATATGAGGCACTCTGCAAGGAAATAAATATGGTTACTTTCATTGTATTTATGAGAAGAAGCAACAAAAATTGTTAAGCATAAAAGTAACTCACAAATATATGTATATTGTGTTGCCATTTACTCATAACTTAAAACCTGTATTGTAAACATATGCATATGTGTGTATACAAACTTACAAAAAGAAAAAAAAAAACACAGAAAGATAAATGCCAATCAAACAGTTTGCTCCCAAGGGGGAAGTAGTTTGGAAGGAGCTATTTTGCTCTATATTGCTCAGTGTTATTGCAATGAGAACTAACATAATTTAAAATAAATACAATTAGTACTTATTCTGGAAGAGATTATGGTAAAAATGAAAAAAATGCTATCATTACAAAATAGTCATTTTGGGTATGAATAATTCATACAAAAGGAACCATAAACTTATTCACAACTGGTTGTAAAGACAATTGACTGTGTAAATTCTATAGTGTTATTTTAGTTCTATTGAATTATTGACATTAAAACACCATTTGATTAGTAGAAACACCTTAAGCCCAAACATTTACTTCAGTGTTAAGTCAGGTCTGTACAGTTAGATACAGGTATGTTCCTATTAAATATTTCTTCAATTGGTCCCCTCCTTTTCAGATAAGTTCAGACCCTTATTCAGTTGGCTGGAATGGACTACTAGGTAGACTTTCTCCTCCTCCTCTTCCTCCTCCTCCTCCTCCTTCTCTTCCTCCTCCTCCTCCTCTTCCTCCCCTCCTTCTCTGCCTCTTCTTTCTCCAGTACTGGGGAATGGAACCCAAGGGTGTTATCTCTAAGCTACACTCCCAGGCTTTTAAAAGCATCTTTTGTTGTTGTTGAAATGGGATTTAGATAGGTTGCTGAGTTTCTGACTAAATTGCTGAGGCTAGTCTTGAACTTGTGATCTTCCTGTCTCAGCCTCCCAAATACTGGGATTACAGGCTTGTGTCAGAAATAAATTTCTCTAGCTTGTAAGAAAAGAAAGATATATTTGAAAGCAGTTTGGCAAGGCAAATTTTACTTTTTGCAAAAAGGGATCCTGCCACTAGTAAGTCAAGTGTACAGGAACAGCTTGGTGGAAAACTGTTGGACATTTTATTTCCAGGGTGGGGCTTCTGTGCAGTGATCCTATTGATGGGAACATAGTCTCACAATCTTTAGGCCATTGGCTGAAGTGGAGGAGGGATCGGCACTCACAGTTTCCAGGAAATGCTATCTTTATAAAAATATAAGCACACAGAAGATTACACAATGGCAGTTTTCAAAATGGAGCCAAAGTCAAGCTATTCCTGTGATGAAAAGACCTAATTATATTCTCACACTTGTGCCAACCTTTTTCTTATAGGCTCCCTTCCTTCGAGCTTGTTCTTCCCATTGCTGTTAGTAGTATCTTTTTGAAATTCACTACCTCTTTTTTTTGTCTGTGTGTGTGTGTGTGTGTGTGTGTGTGTGTGTGTGTGTGAAAAATCCTTCAGTAATCCCCATATCTTCAGAGAATACTTCGGTTCTTTAGTGTGTCATTTGTGTCCCTCTGTGATCTGGTCCTTCTCAGCCTTTCTGTCTTGACTCTCCCAGTCTGTCAGGGAAGGCTGTAGTTGGAGCTGAAGATATGAGGTCAGAGCAGCAACAGCTTGTGAGTAGAGGCTCAGAGTCTCAGCCCACCTGTGTCCCAGCAGGGTAGAAGCTGGGGAATGGGGAGAAGTAGCCTGGCCCCACTGTCCTGTCCTTTCAGTGACCACCATGTTTCCCATTGGTAAGATCAAAATTGAAACCAGAGGGCAAGGAGACTAGATGAGGCAATCCTTAAAGTAGGCATTCCAAAAATCACTCTGGAGGACAGAGCAGCATAGAAAAGTGGAGTAGCTATACATGCAGGAGGAAGGTCACCCTTTGGGCTGCCTTCAGTCAACCACCCCTTGCCTTCCTGCTTTTCCTGCACCCACCCACCCCACCCTACAGCTGGCTAATTATCTTTCAAAATGGAATTTGACCAGTCTCTTAAAATTGTTAAGGGCAGGGCCACCATTGTAATAAGAATTAGGGTTCTGGACTCTGATGTATTTTTCTTACTACTTTATACCCAGAATAGAAGGTGTCCATTACAGCTTCAGAAAGATATGCAGATGCAAAATGAAAAACCTAGAATTTATACTTTGGGAGCTATGGAATAAGAGAAATTTGTACACTTAATTAGTGATCTAACAAGTAAAAATTAAATAACCATACTTTACCTGTGGGTAGATCTCTAAATTTGCAGGTTATTTTGCAAATATTAGAGACAAGAAGAGATTGCTGAGGATCACATTTAAAGTCATCAAATGTCTCTGAGATTATGTATGTGTGTATATAAACATATACCAGAGTGGTTTTATTGACATTCAAAGATATATATATGTAAATTATTCTTTTTTTTTTTGTAGGGGGTACTAGAGATTGAACCTAGGGGCATTCTACCTCCAAGCTGCACACCCAGTCCTATTTTATTTTTATATTTTTGCAGTACTGGGGAATGAACTCAGGGGCATGCTACCTCCGAGCTATACACCCACTCCCTATTTTTTATTCTTTATTTTGAAACAGGGTCTCACTAAGTTGCGGAGTGCCTCACTAGCTAGCTGAGGCTGGCCACAAACCCGGATACTCCGGTCTCAGCCTCCCAAATGCTGGGGTTACAAGTGTGCACCACCATGCTTGGCCCTATTTTATTTTTTACTTTGAATCAGGGTCTCACTATGCTGCTGAGAAGCTTGCTATATTGATGAAGCTGTCCTCTAACCTGTGATCCTCCTATCTCAGCCTCCCAAGTACTGGGACTACAGGCATGGGCCTCCATGCTGGCTCTGATATATTCTTTTAAAATTTTCTATGGAAGAAAAGAAACTTTCTTGAGCATATTCTCTAGAAATCTTGTTTAAGTAATTACTGACTGGACCACAGTGTTGTCATTTTCTGTGGGTCTCCTTCCTGTTGACAATCTTGTTGATGATGTATGTGCACTTAGTTTATTGGCACATTTCCCCTGTTTTTAAGAGGAGAACCTAAAACCCCAAAATAGACTGATTTTTTACTTACACACTGAAGTAATAAGTCTGGGAATATGGTAGACACTTCAGAGTCTCCTAAGGTTTTTTTTATATTCCATTTTTTATTTGCTAAGAATATTATGGAAACTCTGCCAATGCCCTTTGGTAAGAAGCTAATTAACAATGAATGAGCATAGTCAATAGAGATATTGTTATGTAAGCAAATAGAACAAATTTTGCTAGGTATAATGCCAGGCTACATCTTTTATTATAAAACATATGTCCCAATTAAATTTTCATGTGATATAGTGCATGCAGATTTTCTAGGATAAATGGCAATGCTTCAGAAAACAAAACCTTAAAATAGTGTGTTAGTAAGCCCCAAGACAGCAAATCAATAGAATATTTAAGTCAAGCAAGTGAGTTTCAGACAAGGACAACATATTAACTTTTAAATGCGAATGCCTTCACATTTATAAATTTAAATTCAATTGATTTGTGTCTAATTTTATTTAATTATGTGTTGATATTTAGGAGTCATCAATACATTTTTAAACCCTTTTCTTGACATGGTAATGATCTAAATTTAATTCAGAATGGCCTTTATTATCACCTAAGTGACCTGATAACAAACATAAGCAGAATGGCTACAACTTATTCAAACTCCAGAGTAAGTATCAGTTTTAAAGTATCAGAGTAAGTATCAGTTTTAACCACTGTTTTAAAATGTTGAGCTTCCTGGATTTATCTGATTATGTTTGGTTTCTAGAAGCATTCCTTCAATTCTTTTATTTTTAATTGAGGATAACTCAAATGCCATAACATTCACAATTTTAGTGGTTTTAGTATAATCACAATGTTGTACAATTATGAGCACTATGTGATTCCAAAACATTTCCACCAGACCCTGAAGAATCCCCATACCTATCAGCAGTCCCCCCTCATTAATCCTCACCTCCCACCCTCTGCCAATTCCTGGCAACCACTAACTGATACTCTTCTCTTTAAAGATTTGCTTATTTTGGACATTTTATGAAAGTGGCATCATGTATTATGTAGACTTTGGGGTGTTTTTTTTCAAATTAGTGGAATTGTTTCAGGGTTCATCCATGTTGTAGCATGAATCATCACTTTATTTCTTTTTAAGGCTGAATAGTATTCCAGCATATGAGATCACATTTTGTTTATCATTTGTCAGTTGATGAAAATTTGACTTTTTTCCACTTTTTGGTATTATGGTTAATGCTACAACGAATATTTATATAGATGTATGCTTTCAATTCCTTTCATATATATCTAGAGTGGAATTATTGGGCCATATGGTAATTCTAGTTAAGCTTCTGTGGGACTCCTAAAGAGTTTCCTGAAGTCCTGTATAATTTATCATTCATACCAGTAAAAGTATAGAGGTTCTAACTTCTTCACATCCTTGCCAGCACCAGTTATTGTCTTTTTTTTTATACCCATTATAATCTTCATCCTTCAGTAAAAAGGTCCAATTAATCCACTAGAATGTTCTCTTCCATCATAAGCATTGCCTATTCTAGATAACTCAGTGATTAAAACTTTTCTTTCAATTACTGTTTTTATTATTTTGAGCAAGAAAAATCATACAGCTTTACTATATTTATATTTAGATTATTACCTTTATCAGTATATCTAGCTAATGTACTAATTGAAGGATGAAAGTATACCTGTTTATCACACATGAGAAACATCATTTTGAAGAGATTGTAGACTATCAAAGCTCCAGGTATTAATTCTGAATTTGCAGTTGACTGCTTATCTGACCTTGGACAAGCTGTATAAGTTGTTGTTTGCCTCATTGTTAATATTTGTGAAATGGAAAATGCTTCACACTTGACATCGTTGAGCAAATTACATGACAGTATTAGTTTCCTACTTGATGCTCTAACAAATTACCACAGATTCGGTGGGCTAAACAAAACAAGTTTATTATTATTATTATTATTATTATTATTATTATTATTATTATTATTATTATATTGTTATTATATTGTTATTAGCATTGGTACTGGGAATTAAACACAGGGGCATTCTACCTATGAGTTATACTCCAGCCCTGTTTTTATTTTGAAACAGGGTCTCCCTAAGTTGCTGAGTATCTTGCTAAATTGCTGAGGCTGGTCTTGAACCTGCAATCCTCCCAGTCTTAGCCTCCCAAGTACTCAGATTACAGGCATGATCCATTGCCTGGCTCAAAATAAGTTGTTGCTTCTATTGTTGTTGTTGTTCTTATTATTATTTGCGGTTCTGCAGATTGTATTTTCACAAGAATTTCACTTTGCTAAAGTCAAGATGTCAGCAGAGCTGCATTCCTCTCCATGGGTTAAGACAGGACCTACTTCCTTACCTTTTCCAGCTCCCATGTTGCTTGGTTCAGGGCCTTCTCTCTCCTTCTCCCATGCCAGCAAAGGCAATTAGAATCCCCCTTATACTTTTCTCTCTTTGACTTTCTAACCACAGCAAGGAAAAAAAAAAAAAAAGCTGTGATTACTTACAACAAACTGCCTGAGTAATCCACAATAATGTCTTCATCTTAAGGTCTTTAATCTTCATTGTATTTGCAATGGTTCTTTTGCCTTGTAAAGTAACATGTTCTCAGAGTTTGGGGGTTAGGATGGAACATTTTTGAGTACCATTATTCTACATATTACAATGAAATGATATATGTCTACTGACAAGTACAGATCTGGCCCATAGTTAATGCTGGATAAATATTAGTTTTCCTTCTCAATATTTACAATGGGTATTGCATGATAAAATGGTAAAAGGTTACATTTCAAATGTGCCAAGGGGTGAGAAGCCGTAATAAAAATGTTGACTACAAATACTATCATTCTTCAAACATAGTTTCTCTTGTGGGGTCTTAGTACAGCTAAGTAGCCTTCTGTGTGCCATATGAATATCATGTCATTAAGCAATTAGAGTGTACTCACCGCTAGCTACATCATTTCACCTTTCTTCTGGTTGATCAGCCAAGATATTTAGCATTATGTTATGTGAAATTAAGCAATTACAGAAAGTGAAGGGTCACATGTTTATTCTCATATGCTAAAGCTAGGGAATAATTGGGATACAAGAAGGGCTTTGGGTAATAAAGGAGAAACCCCAGTGGAGCCATAGAAGGGATCTAGGGGAGAGAGACTCAATGGTGGAAACACTTCCACTGACGTGTATATATGAAATTACCAATGCCAATCTCAATATCATGTACAGGAAAGGGGAGGGAGTGAGGAGGGAGCTGAGAGGAAGCTCACCAAGTGCTGTGTGCATGTATGTCCCTATCACTCTGACCTACAAATGGGGTGTGACTACAATGCACCAATAAAAGTATATAAAAAGATAAAATACCATTTGGATAGATTTCATTTGTGTGATCTAATCATCACAGTTCTTAACTAAAACTAAGAGGTACCAAAGAGACATGGATGGAAGAAAATAATATTATCACTATTCTAAGGAGCAGATTATTGGCTTTGTTCTCTATGATGATTCACCTTTTATTTTATTCACAATGTCTGTTATTTCTAGATCTCTTAAGACTTGATGCATATCGATAACTTTCTTTCGAGATGGAGGAAACAGTTTTTAGGAAACAGAGACATTACTCTCCTAGCTTACCTTCCTGGTAATGGAGTCATTTTCAATTTCTCTCTGGCCTTACTAATGCACACGTGCACACACATACACACAGGCACGTCTTTCTTCAACACACCAGGTACAATGGTACGAATTTCACTTCTTAACTGCTTCTGGGATTAAAGAAGACTGGGTAGAATTAATCTAGTAAATCTTAATTATCTTAAAAATAGCAACCACCACCACCATGGCAAATAGGGAACAGGAGATTAAAAAGCCATCTCACTCATTGGTAGAGACCAGGACAAAAGCAAGTTACTTTACTAATGACACTGGAAATACTAACTTCTACCTTAGAATGAAATTTATCTATAGTAAAAATCACTTTTTGTTCAAGGGAACTAATTCTGAAATCATAAATGGCTATTTTGTAGCACTTCTTGTTTCTTTGATTTAAAAAATTGCAGACTTTTTGAATGAAAAATTATTCTTGATTTTTTAGGGGGTGATTTTGGCCCAGGATGAACTTGAACTTTCAATCCAATGCCACCAAACTATCAGCAAATAATTGCTTTGTTAAAAAAAAAAAGTTACGAGCCGGGCGTGGTGGCGCACGCTTGTAATCCCAGCATTCAGGAGGCTGAGACCGGAGGATCCAGGTTCACGGCCAGCCTCAGCTATCTAGTGAGGCACTCCGCAACTTAGTGAGACCCGGTTTCAAAATAAAGTAAAAAAATAGGGCTGGGGGTATAGCTCGGAGGTAGAATGCCCCCTGAGTTCAATCCCCAGTACTGTACTGCAAAAAAAAAAAAAAAAAAAAAAAGTTACGATGAAATTATGTTTTCCCCATCTTGTAGGCATTTCCTAAATGTCTCTAAAAGTGTTGTCAACATTTGACAGTTTTATAATATGCTATGATAGAAATTCATCCAAAGATATTTTAAGAAAATTCTAATGAGGGGCCATTTATATGTGAATGATCAAAACATAAGAAAGGAAAGTTGGTATTTAGGGATATTATGACACATGCACATACCACCTTTCCCTAAGAAAATCCCAAGATAAGCTTAAAGTATAAGTATCTGTTTATGACTGTGATGTGGAGTTGTGTTCAGAGAGGCTGACCTTTCATGGTAAAGCTAAGGAGGAGAGTTGTGTATCTACCTTGAACATGTGACAGCACAAGGAACAGGGTTGTTTTATTTTAGTACAAGAATGTTTATAGCCAGGGGTGGCAGGGTGAAACAGACTGACCCTGTGCAAGTGCTGTTTGTCTTGAAATCATTGCCAGACATGGCTTCCTTTGTTCTTCACTGGCAATCCCCAAAATAAATTAAGGATTTGTTCTCTCAAAGAAAGATGGTTATAATCCATGCTTCATGTAATTTAGTAAAATACTTTCTGCCCACGACTGAGTCTCTGACATGTTTCAGTTGAAAGATACAAATCAAAAGCAAAAGAGACTGATAGACCACCCCAAACCCCATTGTATCTGTCATGGAAACTACAACTGCATTGGCTCAAACTAACTCTTCTCTCTGGTTTGTAGTTTTATTTATTTATTTTTTTGATTCCTGAGGATACCTTGCTTTCATGAAAGCTCAGAAAAATGGTATGTTCTACTTAGGTACATTTTTTTAAACAAATAAAATTAAAAATATTTTAAAAAGCAAAGGAGATGATATGTATGTATTTTTCACCTCGTTTTCCATATTACTGTTACTCTCTCTCCAGATACATGCATCAACCACTCAAAAGCATCTATTTATGAATAAAAATTTTCAATCATAAACATGCCAGAAAACAAACAAACAAACATGCCTTTATAAAGTAAATACCTATAAAAACCAAGATTTTGAATATTGTTACATTATCAAATTCACAGTTCACATTTGCATTTTTACAACTGTTCTAGTAATGTATTTTATGGTTGTTTTTTTTCTTAGTACAGTATTGAATGTAAATCACACCATGTATTTACTTATATCTAGTTAGTCTCTATCAATCACATAAAATTCCTCAACCTTTTCTGTCTTTCTGGACTAATCTTGACACTTCCTAAGAGAACAGGTCTGCTTTTTTGTAGAATGTCCATCAGTTTGAGGTTAGAGTTTACCCATGATTTGGTTTAAATTGTTTCCATTCATTTATTTTGGTAATGTGCCTATGAGCATTTGTTTTTATATGAACACATGTTTTAAATATTTCCCTTGTGTATAGATAGGTATAGAATTGTTGAGTTATAGAGTAGCCTTATGTTTAATTTTTTGTAGAACTGGAAACTGTTTTCCATACTCTTCTGCATTTTCATCAGCAATGTGTGAGAATCTTAATTTCTTTACATTTCCATCAATGCTTATTATTCTCTGCCTCATTTTCTTATACTCATACTAGTAGGTGTGAAGTAGTATCTAATAGTTTTAACTTGGATTTCTCTAATGACTAATGATGCTGAACATCTTTTCATGTGCTTGTTGGCCATTTTTGTGTATTCATGTAAGATTGTTTTATGTATCTATATAAATATACATATTATTACATATTCCTGGTAATTCCTATAGGAAAATGTCTCACATTTAATAATAAAATGAAATTAAACCAAAAAAGAAAAAAAGCAAAAAATAAAGGAATAGATATATGCTTTTTACAAATGCAAATAATGAAATAGTATATGAATAAGGAAAATATGAATCCCCAAAATAATCTTTACATAATATGGTCATCTTATATGATATAGATGCATACATATACACACTATATGTGATGCATTTCATTATATTAAATTTAAAATACCATTTAATATGATATTGGCCGTGGGCTTATTGTATATTGCCTTTATGATGTTGAGGTATGTTCCTTCTATTCTGATTCTCTGAAGTGCTCTTAGCATGAATGGATGTTGGATCTTATTGAATGCTTTTTCAGCATCAAATACCAATAGCATGATAAAACATTATTCTCTAAAACATTTTACTACACATGTCATGGGTATTTTTTAATGTCAAAGAATATAGAGCATCCTCATCCTCCTTAAAAATTATACTGTGATCTATTTTTTGAATGTCCCACAATTAGTTTTTGTAATTTTCTATTGATGATAATTGAAAACACTTGTATACTGCAGTCTTTTCTCTATTGTAAGCAATATTGCAATCACTATCATGGTTTATGTCTTTGATTTGATTGTGATTTCAATGTGGGAACATTAAATATAATTAGGAGGTAGTTATTAATTTAAATTTGTACCATACAAGTGAAGGCAATATGTCAGATGACAATAGAGAGAAGGCAATACAAACCATTCTGTCTTTATACTTGCCCTTATAGGAGTTAGGTCATAAATGAATCAGGGAACTAAGAAATATATTTGTGATCACTAATCAAGAGAATAATAGCAATTATTATGCTGATAACTTTTATTGGAAGGTTATGTCATGCCAGTCAGTGAGTTAGAGCAACATACATGGTTCCTGCAGAAGCCCTACTAAGTAGATAATATTATTTTTATCATTTTGCAGATGAAGAAATTAAGGTCAATTAACTCAAATGAAGTCATAGTGGAATTCATATTTAGAGAAAGAATTCAGTTTTATCATGCACAATTCCAGGCTGTTTAGTATCTTTACCTCAGCAAACATATAATTATTTTGAAATTTAAATGAACCTCTCTATATTAAAATGTGTTGTAACTTGTTAAATGGGGGAACTAAGGAAGCAATAAGAGATTGTAATAATTATGAATATCAATTATTATGATTTTCATTTGTCATATAAATTCACGAATGACCAGATTGGTAAAGATCTATTGCATTTTCATGCAGCCAATTGATTATACCAAAGTACATTTTATATGTAAGAATACCAAATGCCAAACTCAATATCATGTATAGGGAAGGGGGTAGTGTGGAGGGGTCCGGGGGAAAACTCACCCAGTGCTATGTGCATGTATGTCACTATCACTATTAAACCATATTATGATGTGAGACTATAATGCACCAATAAAAGTATAAAAAGTACATTTTTGATAAAATACTTATATCTGAGTATATGAAGTCTGAAATAGAGGGGCTAGGAGTAACTGAATCATTATTCAACCTTTCTTTAATTTTATATACACTAATAGTATCTAATTATGACTTCTTTTAGACAAAATACATTATTTTAGTCATTTGAATAATTTTGCAATGGACCAATAGTGACAAGTTATTTTTATGAAAATCTAAGTGCATAAGTTAAAAAATTCCACACTCGCTGTGGATTTTCTTCTCTCTCACCTCCCACAGATGTAGCCTCAAGTTTGGTGGATTTTTTTTTTTTTTTAACTCAGAAGGCCTCTTAAATCTGTTCCTCCTTTTTCACCTTGATTATAATTCCAAACTATCAGACCAACGCATGTGTATCTATGTTTATAGCTGCACAATTCACAATAGCCAAACTATGGAAGCAGTCAAGATGTCCATCAACAGATGAATGGATTACAAAACTATGGGATATGTACACAATGGAATTTTACTCAGCCATAAAAAAGAACAAAATCATGTTATTTGCAGGGAAATGGATGCAACTGGAAAACATGTTAAGTGAGATTAGCCAGTCACAAAGAGTAAGGAAACATATGTTCTCCTTAATATGCGGATGCTAGCGAGAAGATGGGGCATAAGAGGGTCTCCAGATGAAAAAGGAGAGACCCTCGATAAACAAAGAAGTTGATTTAACCGAAAAGGATTGACTGGGCGGGGGGAGGCACCATAATATACATCAAGGTTACTCACTAAATTGAACTTGAGAGGGAGGGAGGGTGAGGGTGCGGGGTGGGAATTGGGGGAAGGGGTCAAATGAGAAATGTGGGCACATATGTCGTTATCAATTTGTACCTAACAAAGATGTCTGCTTACAATGTATGAATAATAATAATAATAATAATAATAATAATAATGATAAAAGAATTCCAAATTGATGGCAGAATAGAAAGAGTGTTCTTCTATTCTGCATTGGGGCCCAGAAGAACTAGATAATGTATTTAGAGGTAGGAATGAGGCAAAAGCTGTGTTTTCTAATTAGGGAACATGAGGGCTGATGCTAGTAGAAGACAGATTTTTGAGATCAGAGAGGAGCTTCACTGAACAACTCTCCAAATCCCTTCGAAGGTTCCCAGGTGAGAAAGAGTCAAAGAGCCTAAAAGCACTAGATATGAACTTGCGTGAAATTCATGTTCCAAATTCTCAGTACTCATTATACATTACTGATGAATATGCATATAGATTATAAAAATACATCTGATTTCAGGGGCCCTTAGAAGGGAATCTTTTTTGCTGCAATATGAAGCTCGCTCCCTCCCTTCCTCCCTCCCTCTCTTGTATACTACACTACTTACATATGTGTATCTCCAAATTTATTTCTCTATTTTTCTATGTGTTCGTTGGTTTGCTCATTTTTTTTTCGTTTATTTGTTTTCTGGCACTGCTGCTATAGTCATAAACACATTGCTACTTTTGGCTGTGATATTTTATGTAGCTTTGGAATAAATGCACAACAGGGAAAACTGATAAGAGCACAGTGAGGGGTCATTCTTCTGCTCTGGCTGATTTCCCCAGTCTAAATGCAGAAAGCAAGTCCTTTAAAGGAGAAGTAAAAACATGAGTAGAGGAAACTTTCTGTGGGCTCCCTTCTTATCAGTCACTTTTTATCTGTTGTCTATTTATATTTCTACCCACTGTAGCACAAAAGCTGCAGCTTGGGAAAATGAACCCTTTCAAACACATTTGGGGCTTACTGAAATTTGATTTTATTCATAGAAACATTGGCAGGTTTCTTAGGTAAGGGCAAATTAATGTGTGTGTGTGTGGGGGGGGGTACTGGGGATTGAACCCAGGGGCACTCTGACTCTGAGCCACACACCCAGCCCTTTTTATTTTATTTTTTTGAAGCAGGGTCTTGCTAGATTCCTGAGTCTCACTACATTACTGAGGCTGTCCTCAAACCTGTGGTCCTCTTGTCTCATCCTCCCAAGTATTGGAATTATAGGCATGTGCCACCATGCCCAACTGAGGGCAAATCAATACTAATATTACCAAAATATTAAAAACCAGTATTTTCCAATAACTGATGAAAGACACTTTCCATTTTTGTAAAAATGCAGGATTATCTATAAATATTAGTTGTATCTGGAAGAAAACATTGGGACTGGATTGTTCTCTGATCCAGGATCTGAGCTTTTCCAGTCCCTGTGGACTTCTCTGAGTCCCTGGGGCTGCACTTGACATTCATTTTTGAGTGCCTGCTAATGTTCTCTGAAGGGAGGTTAGGAGTAAGAGCTTGTTGAAAGAGTATGTATGCATACTAGTGGTGAAAGAGATAAGGAGAAGAAGGGAACCTACGGGGGACAGAAATCTCAAATATTTTAAAACTATTTTATTTAAACTATCTTTCAAATCAATTTTATTTCATTAAGAAGTAGAACTCTCTTGAGTATGTACAGGCAAAAGGAAGGGACTTGGTTTCATATTATTAATTTTGGTTAATCTGAATTGTCCAAGATGGAATTAAAAAATAGTTAATGCATACTATTGATCATATATTAGATTTACCAAAGTCATTGAAGTAGCCTGATTTTTCAGGTTGGATCTATGTATCCTGTGTGTGTCACTTCAAGGCACCCAGTACAAGTGCCTACTTACCTACTCTTTATCTCTTTCATTGCCCAGGTAAGGTATTTGCTGAGATTCTCCTTTGTTCTTTCCCACTGAGCTCTAGACATTCCTGCACCAGCAGCTCTGGGCTACATCAGACCACCTGTCATCTGATAATGTCTCATTCATCTAGGCTCATACAGAAGCTTGAAGAGACTGTCACTAAAAGAGAGTGGTGCCAAGTATAGGGCATTCCAGTTCTACAAGAAAACTCATGTGATTTATATGAAGCAATAAATTATGTACATGGGAACATTTAGATTATATCTCTTCACTATAACATCGAAAAGGCATCTGATACAGCCTGAGTGGGAATAGGATGTGATAATTCTATGTCGTCTTGTAAATTAAGATAGATCTCAAAGAGGAATTGTGACCAGTGACCTTCTCAGCTCACAGATCTTAATTGTAAATGCTTCTGTGTGCATCTTCTAAAAATAGGTGCCTTCTCTGGTTTTGGTAATATGATTAAGAATTAAAAGAGAAAAACAAGGAAAGAGGGAGGAAGAGAGAGAGAGAGAGAAATTAAGGAGAAGAATCAATTCACGAATAGATTACTTAGAAACATAGAAAACATTTTCTGATAATTGCCTAGTTATATATTGAGTAGAAATAAAAAGATTTACTGAAAAATATTTTTGACTCATGTCTGGCTACTCAGGTTCTGAGACAGACTCATGTCTGCCTATTCAGGTTCATTGACTTAGAAAAAGAAGAAATTATTTAGTTCAGAGCCTAGTGAGAGAAGAAACCCCTATCAAACAAGCTTACATATATCCCTTTATTAAGAAAGTGGAAAACATTATGTTAAGTGAGATTAGTCAATCACAAAGAGTTAAAAAGCATATGTTCTCCCTGATACTCGGATGCTAGGGAGAAGAAGGGGCAAAGAGGGTCTCCAGATGAAAAAGGAGAAACCCTAGATGAGCAGAGAAATTGACTTAACTGAGGGGAATGGACAGGGGGTGGGGAAAGGGGGGACACCCTAATGCACATGATGTACTTTCACAAATATATCAAGGTTAATTACTAAACTGAACTTGAGAAGGAGGGAGGACAAGGGAGTGGGGTGGGAATGAGGGAAGGGGTTAAATGATAAATGTGTGCATATATGCCTTTATCAGCTTGTATCTAAGAAAGATGTATGATTACAATGCATCAATTAATATAAAAAATAAAAAAGTGATCTTTCTTTCTCCAAAAAGTCATCCATCTTTAACTATGCCACCATATTTAGGATGAAAACCAAAGGAAGAAAAAAGAGTGATGAAACTTTGATGGATTAATTTTTCTCCATTCTATGTTGTCTATCTTTAAAAAATATATGATGACTATGTATTTTTTATAATCAGAAAAAGAAAGCATTTTTATTTTGATAAAAAGGAAATATAAATTTAATACTGGTCAAGATACTACATCTCCCAATATATACTTGCTGTTATAATTCTTATAGCTAACTAGTGGATATAAGGTAGCTATATATTTCTTATAGAAATGTTAATGTTGACTGAGCACTCTCATATGTGGAAGCTAGAGAGAAATTGGGAAACAAAACAGGTGTTAGATAAAGGAGTAGAGACTCCAATGGAGTGATGGAAGGGTTTTAGGGGAAGGAGGAGGGAGAATAGTGATGCAATGATGCAACGAAGGTAACAGTTTAAATAATGCTTTGTATGTATATTAAAGTATCAATGCCAATTGCAGTGGCATGTAAGGGGAAGGAGAGGAAAGGAGGGTGGGATCCAGAGGAAAACACACAAAATGTCGTGTGCATGTATATTCCTATCAGTCTCCACCTCAGTATGTTGGATAATTACAATGCATCAATAGAAGTATAAAAAAAAGATACAGACTTTGCCACTAATGAATTGCATAGTCCAGTGGAGCCTTCCTGAATCAGAATCCTGCAGGGTGGTGCTGGGAGGTAATTATTTACAAGGAAATATCCTACTGATATATATATATATATATATATATATATATATATGGATATATATATGGATATTATCAGTATATATATATCAGTATATATATATATATATATATATATATATATCAGGATATTTCCTACTATATATATATATATATATATAAAATCAAAACCACTTCTTGACCTATATTAGATAAGTAAATTAGAAATTGGTAGAAGAATAATAAGATGAAAGAGGATAGTGGAAATGGAGAGAACATAGATGGAGGGAAATAGGAAACACATTACAAAAATATTCATAAAAAGAGTGAGGAGACATAAACTTTACATGGAAGGAAATGTTAAGCACGACAACCAGCAGCTGCCAACTGGGATTTGTACTGATCTAGAACAAAGGAACCAGGAGAACAATGCTTCCTAATCCCCAGGGGCCATAATTACTCTTGCATTTGGCATTTGTATACTAAAAGTAAATTAATTGTAATAAGACATTGTCACTGAATAAATGTCCCCTGCTTGGAAAAACAGTGCTTCCACTCTTTCCCTTTATGTTGTAGCAGGAGAGCTGAACATTATCAAGGGACAATGTTCTATTCTCCTGACATTATTCTTTAATTATGTCTCAATTGCACCAAGGCTTTTAATGAAAATATTCCTGAAAAATGTGTGCTTTTAATAGGAACATATAAAATAGAAAAGTAGAAATGTTTCAAATCCATATGACTCAAAACAACAGCTTATGCCACTAGACTCCCAGGGGTGACAGGAAAAGTTGTCAGTTTGACTCCTATTGAACACAATCTAGTTAATAGTTTGGTATGAAGTGCTGGGGAATAGAAAAGAGGTGTTTTTTGGTTTTTTTTTTTTTTTTTGGTATAAAATATATAAGACATGAAAGTGCTCTTAGATTAAATGTCAAAATGGAAAAAATATAAGCTAAGCCAAAATTGCTTTTCTAAATATGACTAGATAACTCACATATAAGAAATAAAATGGATCTATTTTGACTTTCAAATATTCATTTCTGTTCTTAAAAGTTTTATTTCCTCTTACATCAAAACTCTACCTTGAGGTCTAGTAGTTATTATGGCAAACCATTTTTCCTTGCTTCTTTCTGAAAAGCAAGACCTTCTACCTTCTGGGTTTCCTGGCCTTTAGAATAAGACAATAATATAGATTTTCCTTGTCTATAAAATGGGCAAAATAATAGAATCTACCATGAAATGACTGAGTTAATATGTATAAAGCATTGGAATACTGTATGAACCATTGTAAATACTAGATAAATGTTTACTATGACTATTATAAAGGCAAAGATTCCCTTATAAATTTCCAAACTCCATAAACAACTTTTCTCCATATTTCTTCCTGTAATATTGATTGCCTTATAACAACATATTGTAAGTGATCTGATTTAATATCCTACAGACTAGTAATTTATCAGTAGCACATTGGGGTAGCTCCAGAGATCAAAGATCTTTGTTCCTAAGTCCCCTTGGTTCATTTATGCAAAAATTCTCTGAAGCATCCATTTAAAGAGGACTCCATAGTATGTGAGGGAGAATCAGTCTTTATTGTGGTGTTAATGGAAGGATCTACTTACACTATATTACTTGGGAACAGTTTCTTTCTTTCTTTTTTTTTTTTTGCGGTACCGGAGATTGAACTCAGGGGCATTCTACCTTCGAGCTGTACTCCCAGCCCTATTTTTTTTATTCTTTATTTTGAAACAGGGTCTCACTAAGTTGCAGAGTGCCTCACTAGGTAGCTGAGGCTGTCCTTGAACCCGGATCCTCTGATCTCAGTCTCCCCAGTGCTGGGATTACAAGCGTGCGCCATTACGCCCGGCTGGGAACATTTTCTTGATTCTTGATTCTTGATTCTCTAGTTTGCCTTCGCTGTCCTACCAGCTGATAATCATTAGTTCAGAATCCATATCCTGGATCTATTTGCATATAAATTTCTTCCCATCTGTGTATCAATACTTCCCACTGATCAAAATCCTTTTTTTCTTCATGTCAATTAGAATTGAGAATCTTTCTCTTTTCTTAGTGAAAATAACAGGAAATTAATATGGGGTAGAAGAAGAATAGATGATTGCCAATAGAATTAATAATGATCTGAGAATCTAGAGCTGAAATTCAATTTTGACTATGAAAAATCCATGTTTCTACATTGTCCAGACAGCTTTTCAAAGGGGAAAATGTAGAAAATCATCTGATTTTTCCGGTCTATACAATTTAATCTTGATATCTAGGATGTGCTATTTATGGCATTTTACAAATCCATGTTTTCTGATTAATGTGGGCTTATGAACAAAACTGTTTTCAAATCCCTTGTAGTGTGTATTGTCTAAGGTTTATATATAAAGAACCACATGATTAGTGGTTTAAGCAAGCAACTTGTCCATTCATTATTCATTCAAGCAACACATATTTGAAAGACTAGCTGGTAGAAGTTCTTTAACTTTTTTTTTTTTCTTCTTTGTGGTGCTGGGTATTGAACCCAGGGCCTTGCACATGTTAGGCAAGCACTCTACTACTGAGCTACATTTCCCTGCCCTAGATATTCTGTAGACAGTGGCCAACCAGCTAACAATCGAGGCACAATCCCTCCCCTAATCAACCTTACATACTAGTGAGAAAGAAAGTCAACCAACTTATCAATAAATAAATAAAACAAATAAACAAAAAACTTTAATCTCGCTGTCCTATTAAGTTTTTCTTTTACTATATTATTGCAATTACAATAACAATATATATTTTGTTTTACATTTTAATTTTGTATGATTGGATATTATAATGTTGTAATCATATTAATTAAAAATCCTCAAGAAGGAGAATATAAAAAGAAAACAAAAAGATCCCTATTTTACTTTGACTTCTTCAGCTTTGATTTCTGAGAACTTGTGTTAAACTACATCTCTTGAACTCTGCTTTCTAGTCTTAGTATGAAATTAACTAATACCTGCCCTTTTTATCTTATTGCTTTTAGAACCCAATTAGACTTGTATATGAAGGTTACCATGGGTAACTGCTATGCTCTGAATATGTTCCTCCAAGCCTAATCCTTAGTGCGAGAGTATTTGGTGGTGAGGCCTCTGGGATATGATCAGCTCATAGGGGGATGGGGCTCCCATGAATGTTATCAGCACCTTTATGAAAGAGGCAACAAAGATCCTGGTGCCTCTTCTGCCACATGGCAGACAAAGGAGGAAGCCACCACCTAAAATCTAAAAGCAGGCCCTCACCAGACATCCAGTCTACCCGTTACCTTGATTTCAAACTTTTTAGCCTCTTAAAATGAAAGAAACAAATTCCTGTTGTTTATAAGCCACAAAGTTTATTGCATTTAGCTATAACTTTCCAAACAGACTAAGGCAGTAAGCCATTAAGGAATCCTTGCTCAGTTAAAGAAATAAATTGAATTAGCTCTATTTTCTTCCTGAAAGCTAGGACAGATCCTCTCCTGAATATATAAGGGCTGATATAGTTTATATATCCCAATTTTCATTAAATCTCTTTGAAATAGGATATTAAATTCTAAGATTGGAAAAACAGCTTTGAGATGATCTAATCCAACTCTCCTCTGACATTTAAAATCTTATTCATGACTTCTGTATAATACGTGGGTTTAATTAAGCCAAGACTTCAATGCCCTCAATGGAAGAGATCATGGAACTTACTGAAAACAGCTCACTCTGACTGTTTCAAACTGTACCAGAAATATTTTTCACATTTGGAGCTGGGATGTCTCCTGGTAGCTTCTGCCAAATGGACCTAACTTGAAAAAGTGACGGCTATGTCTGTTTAACTTGTGTACTATAAGAGCCACTGATTAATGAGCATTGTTCTGACTGTAAACATCATAGATTTGTATGTTTATTATGACAATTTTCTGGCCAATGGAAGTAAAATAATAAGCTAATTAAAATGCCACTTTCAAATTTTTGTAAAGGTGAGCTAATCGTAATCTTGTTTTATCATTCATGGTCAGCTAGATGAAAGTCTATCCTTCCTTCTTATAATGACATTTCAGCTATTTAATTCAAATTAGTTTAATTCCAAGAGCCTGTAGTCAGTCTCTTTCTCTTTCTCTCTCTCTAACCCATATTTTATATCTCTGAACCTCCCATGGTGTCAATATGAAGAATATTCAGTATTTTATTTCCTCCGTCCTTTTTATTGTGGAACTATATTGGCATTATAACATGCCATGACATTTTAAAGAATGGGATATCAATAAAACACATTAAACTGTAACAATTTTTATGAACTATATGATGTTACCTGGTTTACGCATTACTCCTTAGAACACTCCTGAGAAGTTCTCTCACTCTCTTGTCATTTCCTATAATTTCATAGGAGCTTCTACTTTCTGTTACAAAATCCAAACTCTCACCTCCTGAAAAAGATTCTTTTTCAGTGTGTGCATATCAGCAGACTTTGATGTGACTTAGTTTAATTCACATCTCTGAGAAAACTATTGCAATGAATCTGGTTTTAAATAGATGATAAATGTAGCTGAATGCTTAATTTTATCTAAAACTTATACTATAAAAGGAAGAGGAATGGAACCAGAATAACTAAAAGGTATGGTCATTAACAAAAATTTTATTGCACTCTGCCCATCTACCTTTAACCAAACCAGCTCTAGTTCTTATATCCCTAGTCTAGTAATCTCTTGATTTTTTTTTTCTAGAACAAGGCTCATCACTTGCAAAAGCTTGATGTGCTTGTTAAATGAAAAAATAAGGAAAAGAATGCAATTTTCACTTCAAACCTCAAAGTATTTACAAAGCATGTAAGTTGAAAGTACAAGTTAACTCTATTTTCAGGCTAATTTCCTAGGGCCAGTGACAAACCTTAGCATTTTTAGCCTCTATTGGGCCAATTTTGTGCCCTTAAAAGAATCATATTTGGACACATTAACATTTTTTAATAATGTGTTTCATGAATTTAGTAAAAAAAATTGAGTTAACTTTTACTAGGAAGTGTTGGTTCCTGCATTGGTTAATAGGCAGATCAAAAAGTTAACAAAGAGACTATTAGGTAGTTAAAAGAGCAGTAAAGATGCTGGGAATAGTGGTGCATTACTGTAATCTCAATACTTAGGAGTCTGATACAGGAGGATCCTAGATTCAAGATCAGACTCAGTAACTTAGGGAGACTCTCAGCAACCTAATGAGACCCTGTTTCAAAACAAAATAAAAAAGATAGGGGGTGTAGTTCAGAGACAGAACACCCCTGGGTTCAATCCCCATTTTCACAAAAATAAATAAATAGTCAGAACTATAATAAAGCAGGAAAATGCAGCAGTTTTGGAAATTATAGAGTTTCATCAGATTGAGTGGTCAGGAGAGTTCTCCTTGAAGGAATAGTATTTCAGGTGATCACCGGAAAAGCCCCCAAAATCGGAGACGAGACTATTCCAGGACAATGAAACAGCTAATGAGAATAAACTGAGAGAAGTAGTCATTATCTGTAGGACCTTCTGGGGAAGGGCTGGACGTCTGGATTTTTAAGTGTGATGTGACATTATTAGACAGTTTTAAGGAGAAAGATTGCATTATCTTATCCATTTTTAAATAGTATCTGGCCATGATGTGATTTCAGAGCATAGATAGCAGGAATGTCAATTAGCAGGTCATGGCAGCAGGTGGTGGTGCCTGGACTAGGAGTGATTAGAGGAGGGAGAGTGGAGTCCCATCAGTTAGCAGGAGATTATGGGTGTCTGGAGAAGGATGGCAGCAATAGACTCTAACTGGGAATGTTTCTTCAGAACCTTTTCTGAGTACATAGGCTGTGTCCCCTGCCCTGGAGACACACGTCCTTTCTCCAGAGGGTACAGTTGCCCTAGAGGCTGGGTACTGTGTTGTGCATATGTCACCTGAGCTTCACAGGGTGACTTGGTATTTATGTTTCTTCAATTGATGTTTGCTGGTGGATGCAAGATGATTTCTGCTTCCCCTATGTATCTTGTCTCCATTTGCAGGTTATCTATTTTTTCATTCATTTTATTTATGTGGGGACATAAATGGGCTATGTTTGGCATCATTTCTTTTCCTCCTTTTTCCTTGTTCCTCTGTGGTATGGAGACAAATACACTCCATAACTGCTGCATTTTCCTGCTTTATTATTTCTTCAGGTCAGTCCACATACCCAGCCTTCATCATTCCAAGAATGAATCACGGGGTAGATCATTAATGCACTGATTATTTACAGAGGAATAAGCACAGTGTTTGAGATATGAAGCCATGTTATAGGCTTGTGCTTATCTTCCTAGATTTGGATTAATTTTGGCAGGTAATGGTCTTAACTTTTTTGTCCTTTTGCTTCAGACTTTTGTTAGTTTTCAATAATTCAATAATTCTTCAATAATCTAAACATTGTGTCTCAGCAAATTAGTTTAATTCCTACTAAGGAGAAGAAGCTGATTTCAATTTCCTGATCTGCTACCCATATAAGTATCCACATTTGTCTTTTCCTTTACAGATTCTGGATATTTTATTTTCATCAACTTATTTAATCATGGCCTTCTGTGAAACACAGATTAGTATTATTATTTGTACAGATGAAAAAACTAAGGCTCAAATAACACATTGTGTTTCATGTGGAATACCTACAGAAATATACAGCATATAATATGTAATATAATTATGTAATAACAGTAAAGAGAATATAATTATATTAAAATATGCTAAGTATAATATAATAATGTTATTTAATATTATTTCGCATAGTAACATGTATAAACTCTAGATTATGATATATACATGTGTGTCAGTTTTGAAATATTCACAGAATTGAAAACTTGGGACTTAATGGGTTAAGTTTTATGAAGTTATAGACAACTGGTGATAGAACAGTAAAAAAAGCCTGAATATGACTCTAAAAATGTCTATGTAATATTAATCATATAGATAAATTTACTAATTCTACTGACATTTTGTTATTTAATTATATAAGTAGCTATATTTTCAAATCTTATTTTTATTTACTTATTTTTTGTGGTACTGGTAATGGAACCCAGAGGCATTCTACCTTAGAGCTATACGTCCAGCCCAATATTATTGCTTATTTGGAAACAGGATCTCGCTAGGTTGGTGAGCGTCCCACTACTTGCTGAGGCTGTGTTCGACCTGCATTCCTCCTGTCTCAGCCTCCCAAGTACAGGAATTACAGGCATGAGCCACCACGCCCTGCTTTTCTTTTCATTTTATTTTGGTGTTAGTATGGTATAGTGAACATAATAGAGTTTTTTCATTTCTAAGAAACAGTGAATTGATATAATATTTAGTATTTTACTTCCACAAAATCACTGGAGAACTGGGGAAATAATATATATTTGACTTTATAAGATATATTCTGAACACTGTGCATTGTTCAAGGATGTTCTGAAATACCACTGATAAAAGTGCAATTGTAAAGACACCTCCATAGGCATATATTCATATATAATACACTTCACATACATATACATTAACTTAGTTAATAATTTACCTAAGTTGTCCAGTAAGAGATTTCCAAAAACAGAAGGAGAAGAGAAGATAGCATTTGAAATGCTTTTTCAAAAAAAAAAATGAAATTTACTTAAAGCTTTTTAAAGGACAAATCTGAGCACCTTTATCAAGGAAAGCTACTTCACTGCTTGAAAGATTTGTTATAAGCCCAGTCAAAAAGAAATGAAAGGAAGTATTAGTACCTATGGGCTGAAAGAAAATCTGTGAGATAAAGAACATTTTAATTTAATATTTAAATGAAAGCTATATCATATTCATAAACTTACTATGATGGAAAAATTATTTTTCAGATAGAAACAATTTGGCCAATTGTTGTTTTGCATTTATACATAGCTCAGATCAAATGGTCATAAGCCACAGAGTGACAGCATTTATTTTGTGGGAATGTTCTCTTGGCACGAATCTCACATGGGCGTGAGAGGAAATGCTTCTATTGGGGCATCCAGGAAGTTCATACATATTCTGTCCTTGCAAGTCCCTGACCCACAGAATAGCAAACGGAAGTTGTGTTGAAAGCAAATAAAATCATATAGACCTCATTAAGCAAAAATATATTTTGACATCTAAATGGTTCATATTAAACATCAATATCATAAATATATCTCTTGCTGGCATCCTCCATCTATAGATTTTATATTGTTCAAGACTGTATTTTATTTTATTTTTTTGTGGTACTGGGGATTGAACTCAGGGGCATTCTACCTCCAAGCTATACCCCCAGCCCTAATTTTTATTCTTTATTTTGAAACCGGATCTCATTAAGTTGCAGAGTGCCTCACTAAGTAGCTGAGGCTGGCCGAGAACTGGATCCTCCTGTCTCAGCCTCCCAAATGCTGGGATTACAAGCTTGCGCCACCACGCCCGGCTCAAGATTGTATTTTATATAACTTTATTGTTGCTATACAATTATATCATGGTGAAATTCAAAGTTATGTACACATATATGCACACAGAACCTCTTACTGTGGCTCCCTCTTAACCTCATTCCTCTTTCATCCTCCTCCCTCCTCATACATACCTATTTCCTTACTCGTGAGTGGTATACGTTGAATACTGAGTATCCTCCAGAGGCCCAGGAGACCAAGGCTGTGCTATTGGGATGTTCTATGAACCGCTGAGCCTTTGAAAGGGATTGTAGAACTCTGGCTTTCCCCACTCTCTTTTGCTTCCTGGTCATGAGATAAGCGGTTTGCTCCATCTCTCACACTCCTTACTATTATTACTGTGTGAATTCATCTGGGGCCCAGGTTATGAATTTGCCTGAACCTGGAGGCAAACATTTCTCTTTTCAAGCTAATCATCTTACATATTTCATTAAAATGATGGAAAGTCGAATAACACAGTGTAGTTAATAATTATTGTGAAAATTCAATGAGAAACTAAAAATAAAAATAAATAACTACAATGATAACTTATTGCTAGTTAATTATATTAATAGTTTTATGTGTTTGTTGTAGTCATTATTACCACTGTGACTCAGGTTATAATTTTTTTAATTAGCTTTGCATTCGTGTGTGTATGTGTGTGTGTGTTACTGGGAATTAAACCCAGGGGTGTTTTACCTCTGAACTACATACACACCCAGACCTATTTTGTTTTGAAATAGGGACTTACCAACTTATCATTTGCTTGCCTCCAACTTATGACCCTCCTGTCTCAGCCTCCCAAGTTCTAGGATTAGAGGAGTGTGCCACAGCATCCAGGCTAACTTTGCATTCTTGATAGCAGGCAAACTATGTATTGAGTTTCCCAGATCACTTTCTTTTAGAGACGTCAGAGTCTTCTTGTATAAAGAATTAGGTAGAGCAATATTGGTTTGCTGTATACCAAATAAGTAAAACAGTTTCTACTTATTCAGTTTAAAATTAACTTCTGGATTAATCTCAAATTGTATATAATTTTTAAATTTGGAAGATTGAGAGGCAATTTTTAAATGCATGTGCTGAAAGATAACAAAAAATTTGAAAAGATATATATATATATATATATATATATACATATATATATATATGGAAAAAGGCTCCTTTTAACCAAATTTAGAAAGACCTGGCTTCTATGAAGGCAATGACAAAGCCTGTGTTAAAATTCATGTGAAAATTTAATTTTGAACTTTAAACTACTGTAAAATTTGCTTTAACTACATTTTTTCCCACCCCATACTGTCACTTCAAAATCTGAATGTTCTACTCTAGTGCATGATCTGACTAGATGGTATAGCACCAAAGGAAATGGATATGCTGGAGGAAACTATGCTCTTTATTCAGTACAAATCTAAGCCAAATAAAACAATACAGTGAAAAATAAAAACCAATCAAGGGTTCTCTCATTTATCTGTCCAAATATTCATTCATCAACCCCACACCAGACTTTCTTTTCTTTCTTCATTCAAATTATTCCCACTCTTTAGGGGTTTGCACAATTCCAAATATCTCCATACTAATCTCTATTTTGAATCATTATAACACTACCAATTTTATTTTTCTTACTTTATTGAATATATACACAAAGTGTATCCGTTCAAAGTATTCAGTGTGATGATTTGATATAACACTGTGAAATGATTACTATAATCAAATTAATTAACACATTCATCAGCACACTTGGTAACCATTTTGTGGTATTTGGCATGTGGTGTCTGGAGTAAGGGCACCAAAAATATAAAATTCAAGTAAATTCTGCTATTAATTATAATCACCTGCCTACATATTATACCCCTAGAACTTACTCATAACTCAAAGTTTGTAGCATTTGAACATCATTTTCTCATTTCCTTCACATAGATACTTAAATAATATCCTGCATTAGACACTTTGGCATAGCTGGGATACAATAATGCCATTCATGATTAGTCCAAATCAGTACATCCTCATCTCGAACATTTGACATCCTAGAGGTTTGGAAAGATACTTTCAAACTGAAATTCTAGTTTCTGAAAGACCTTAAGATATGCTTCTAATGTGATGAGGAATAGGTTATTTCATGTGATTGAAACCAGACAACCCCACAGTGTGCTCTTTCTCTAATCTCTCCTTGGCAGGGAAAGCGAATGCTACATGGGATATATCCCTTCCCAGAAAAATAGCATTGTTTAGAGACAAAAGCAACTTCTAAAATTTATATAGGAGAATTCTAGTATTCATGATGAATTCAAAAGTTTGGGCCATCCATATTTTACTTTGTATATAATTTATTTCGAACTGTTAGTGTAAAACATCAAAAAAGAAAATTATGAGTTGTACATGGTGGCACATGCCTGTAATCTCAGTACTTGGGAGGCTGAGACAAGAGAATCACAGGTTTGAGATCAGCCTCGGCAACTTAGCAAGGCCTTCAGCAACTTAGTAAGACCCAATTTCACATAAGAATGCAATAAGAAATACATGTACACACATTAATTTTAATAGATATAGCACTTATAAAAATTTGAACATCTTCAAACAATATATATATATTTTTTTGTATTGGGGATTGACCCTAGTGGCATTCTACCTCTGAGCCACACTCCCAGGCCTGTTTTTATGTTTCATTTTGAAACAGGGTCTCAATAAGTTGCTGAGACTAGCCTCTAACCTGTGATCCTTCTATCTTAGCCTCCCAAGTACTGCAGTTACAGGTTTGTGTCACTGGGCCTGGTTTTCAGAAGACATCTTACTCAGTAACAAAGGTATTTAAGAACTCATAAACATGTAGCACAAACCAATTTTTAAATTTGCTACCCTGGTTATTTCCGTAATCTTGCAAAATGTGCTGCTTCTGTTGATGTTATAATCTGGCATCTACCCCAGAGCCTATAACTACTAAGGGTAGAGATGACAGGAAATCACACGGGGAGGTGTGTGGGGAATCTGGAGGGTCATTGTTCCTGAGACAAAAATGAGTGCACTTAATGTTTGGGACAGAAAACTGCAAAGTATGGCTGTGTGAAAGACATTTGTTAGGGATTCTCAGACAGAAAAATGAAACTGTCAGAGGCTTCCTATATCACTCACCATTAGGTCTGAAAATATTATTACTATCACTACATTCTCAAAAAAAAAAAAGTTGAGCTATTGTATGATAGTTTTGCAAGATGGTACTATTGGAGGAAATAATGTAAAAAGATACACAGGATTTCTATTATTTTATACACTGCATGTGAATGTATAATTGACTCCAAATAAAAATTATTGTAAACAAGTAACAAAAAGGAAATTAAAAGAACATTTGTGTGCAAAGAAGACATTGACTTGTTGCAAGTCACATATGTATTCTGTAGTCACAGAATCAAACTTAAAAAACATCCACATGAAAATACAGAAAATTATAATTCTAAGCATTTCTCTGTAACTTGTTGCTGACTGCATGTCTGTATATAACATTAATTCCAAATAATAAATTTTTGAAGTTTTATAATTATATAATAAATAATATTTTAGCACAAAATAAGGAATCACCTCCTGGTCAAGGGCATATTTTAAAGATTTTTTACTTTTTTTTGATACTGGGAATTTAACCCAGGAGCATTCCACCTCCTCTGAGCGATACCTCAGCCTTATTTTATTTTGAAACAGGCTTTCACTAAGTTGTTGATGGACTCACTAATTGCTGAGGTTGGCCTCAAACCTGCGATCCTCTTGTCTCAGTCTCCCAGGTACTGGAATTACAGGCATTGGTCGCTACTCCCAGCTACTTTTGCTTTTGAGAAACTAATGTAAAGAAAAAGAATCATATAGTTTGGTGAAAGTGCTGGTTCAAACTTTAAGTTCTGGGCTGAATCCCTTAATGTGTGGCCGGGAAGTAGGAAACACAGCCTGTGTTGGTGAATAGGGATCTCTCTGGGAGTTAAAGGTAAATGAGGTATACTGATACTATGCCATAACCTTAAGGAAGAATTCAAACAAGCAGGTCATATTCCAGCTAAGGCAGTTTGGATGAAGAACGGAAAAATCAAGCTAAGCTGGAAAGCTTGAAGTAAGCAAGATGTTTGGGACTATGTACACAAATAAGAAACATATCTGGGAAATAGTATATTTTCACTTGTGTCTCATATAATTTATTTAGAATTCAGTGAATATGTAGAAAAGAATATGGTTTTTATTACTGGGTTAGAAGCACTATCTCTTCACTCCAGTATTATTTGAAGAGGGAAACATTACAACGAAACTCTCTCTTTTCATGTCCCCAAATAAAAATGACATTACCTTTTTCAAATCTACTCAAATTGTTTAGCTTGCATTTTTTTTTACCATCTTCTGTGATTCTGTTTCTTAGTTACAATCCACAATTTTGTAGCATTATATTCTGAGTATTAGTAAGAATGAGCTACAGTAAGTCACTGATCTTGCCTATGGGCTCTGAGGTAATGCATTTCATCCTCTTTCTTTGTGTGAAACTCTCAGCCCTGTTGCTTCAGCTCCAGTTGTTTCTTATCATATCCCTAAAGCCAATTTGGTGTCACTGTCGGAGACCTAAAACATTGCCTCAGATGCCTGTGCAAATTTAAATATTGCTTCTTCTGCTCACCGATTAACATTACAGAATCCTATCTAAATAGCAGTCAGAATTGTGGTCTTAATTTGTTTTCAGAAGCTGTGTTATAACTTGAATAACTATGTTTGAGATATTTTGTTTTTCATTTTGTTAGAGATTTTGCATTTTGCTTGTAAGAATTTTGAGAGTTCTTGGTAGGCTGCTCTTTGTCCACATATTAGGTTGTCAGTAGTTACAGAAGGGTTTATATTAAGTATTTAGTATTTAGTATACTCTTATGGAATTAGAGTATAGACTCTTCTCTACCTTCTATTCCACACTGTGGAACTATCAGAAGAAAATCAAACTTAAGGGGGTTTTCCATAGTCATTCAAGCATTTCTTTGCAATTAGAGTTCTCTCAGAATTATTTTCTTTTCAACCTTGGTTTAAATGGCTTTGATAGTGGTTTACCATATCACATGTAAACTCCTTCATGTCCAGAGACTGATATCATCAGACACTGATAAAGATGAAAACAATAGTCTTCTTCTGTTCTTTCCCAAAGGTCTCTTTTTGATCAGAAGGCTACTCAAAAGTCCAGAGGATAAGGGTAAGGTATGAAAAAACATTCTTTCCATATTTCCTGCTTCCCACTTCCACCCTTCCAGTTACTGTGCATATATGTATGTCTGTATTATACTAAGTATTTACCCAATGAGAATCTTAGAGGTTTGGATGCTTCAAGATATGGAGTATAATTTTGTTATCAGTTACTCCAGGAAAATAAGGAAACTAGTAAAGTACTGTAAGCATAGAGACCTGTAACTCTGGTGCCAAGGACTTGTACCAAGGTGGATGAAACGTGAAGTAGGAGCATTGTAGAAAGGAAGTATGTAGTTAAATAATAGACTCGATACAAGCAAATACACAATACAAAGTACACGCTCTAGACTTATCTTTCATGTGCCATTTGCTTTGGTTATCCTTTAGCTTTAAGTAAATCCTCTAAATAAGTGCTTTACCTCAACACAAATTTGAGTTTTGACATCATATATTCCTAAACTTGGACAAAAATGTTTAAAAGAAATAACAAGAATTAGGGGTCTATGAAGTAGATCCAATAGATTCATCAGAAAATGGTGAATGTTCAGAGAGAAATTGGTACATGCAGTCTAGCCTTCTCCAAGGTCTGGGGCTCATTTTTGCGAAGAAAAGAATGTTAATTTATAAAAATACCAAAAAAAAAAAAAAAAGAACATAGAGAAAGGTAAGGAACAAAAGAAAAATTTAAACCCAAAAAGAAAATAAGAAGCTCAATAAAAAAAATGATTGAAAGATTAGAACAGATATTCCAGAAAAATAGTTATATGCCATAAAATATGTGCCATAAAACATATATGCCATAAAAATATATGGCAAATTAAAAATATATTCTATATATGGCAAATTAAGCCATGAAAATATGCTCAACATTATTAATCACTTTCAAAATGCAAACTAAAAACACAGTGCAATACTTTTATACACCAATTTGAATATATGAAAAAGACTGACCATAGCAAATATTGCTAAGGATATGGAGCAACTGGAACTCTCTTTTTTATTATGGAAATGTAAAATATTACAGCCACTTTGGAACAAATGTGTAGAGCTTTCATGAAGCTAAACATACTCTTGCTTTATTGCCCAGGTTGTCCACTATTTGATATTTATCTAGGATAAATTAAATTACATGTTTATATAAAAACTTATATTTGAATGTTTGTAGAAGATTTGATTTCAATAGGTAAATATTTAAAATAACAAAGATGTTCATCAATAAATGAATGAAAAGCTGGGCATGGTGCTTGTCCCAGTGCTTGAGAGGCCAAGAGCAGAGGATCCCAGGTTTGAGGCCACCCTGAGTAAGTTAGAGTGACCCAATTTCAAAATAAAAAATATTAAAAAGGGCTGGGGATAAAGCTCAGTGGTAGAATGCTCCTGGGTTCAAGCTCCAGTATATATATAAAAAAGAAATAAATGAATAGCAAATTGTGGACTTTCAATACATTGAAATATTATGTAAAAACAAATGGTTATATACAACCTCATGAATAAAGCTCAGAATAATTAAGTTGAATGAATAAAGCCAGTTGAACGAGACTATATGTACATACTGTATTTTCCATTTGAATAAAACTCTAGAAAATAAAAATTAATTTATACTGATAGAACACAGATTTCTAATTGCATGGGGATAGGAGTACAGGGAGGGAAGAGATGGAGGGATTACAAGAGGGCAGAAGGAAAGTATCTCGTGTGATGGATATATTCATTATAGTGATTTGTTATATTTTTATAGGTGTTTACATATATCAACTTTATCAAAATGACATTTTAAATATGGACAGCATATTGTAATTGAATTGTACTGCAATACATCTAATACTTTAAAAAAAATAAACCATAATATTCTTAGAGAAGAATGGAGTGGGCTTGTTCTACCCATATGTTTTATAATGCTACTCTAAATAAGACCTTTATTTCTATAAAGATAGACAAATTGAACAGTGGAATAAAATAGAGATTCCAGAAAAAGACCTGAGCATATGTGCAGTCTTCATTTATATATATAAAGAGTGCTACTCCAAAGCTGGGGGAAGAAAATATTTTTCAATAAATCATGCTGGGGCATTTTATATTCATGAAAATGAAATTTAGTTCTACTTCATGCCATGCACAAAACTATCTTTAATGTAGATAATAAATCAAAATATGAACAGCAAAATAAAAATAATTGAGAACAATCCAGGAGAATATCTTCATGATATAAAATAACAATGATAAAAAATGCTAATCAATAGGCTAAAATGAATGAATTTTACATTAAGGTGTTTAATCAAAAGGCTCCCTTAAGATACTGGAAAGGCAAACTACAGTCTTAGTGAAGAAATTCAGCACATAAAGCATTGATATATCTAAAAATATCTAAGATATTTTAAAATCTGTAGTAAAAAATAGACAATTATGCAGAAAATGAATAATGACCTGAAAAGATCCAAGAATATTGAAAATATAGTCAAGCTTATTAGTAATCAGGGGAATGAAAAATAAAACCATGATGAGATTCTACAAGCAAGGTGCTTTCTAGAATTCCTGAGATTTAAGTCTGATATAGAATGGGAACTCATACTGCTGGGAGGATTATAAACTGATATTATTACTTTGGAAAACTATTTGTCATTATCCACTACATTTTTTGTAGTTGGAATTGACCCCAGGCTCATTCTATTCCAAGGTATACCCCTAGTCATATATATATATATATATATATATATATATATATATATATATATATATATTTTGTTTGTTTGTTTGTTTGTTTGTTTGTTTATTTTTTTGGTTTGGAAACAGGGTCCTACTAAGTTGCTGAGGCTGTCCTTGAACCTTTAATCCTCCCATTTTAGCCTCACAAGTACAGGAATTACAGGCATGCACTACCAATTTGATGATGTATGTAGTTTAAAATTTAGCAATTCCATTAAAATTATGTGTACTCAAGCTGAGCTATGCTCAAATTAGCTACTACTGGCACATGGACTAGCTGTTAAATTTTGAGAAACTTCACAACCCAACTCTTAGACCAGATAGTTTAAGATTGATCATAGTCATATATTTTCATGAGAATTGTGTTGAATGCTATAAATAGGAGCTTTTACCCCACCCCTGGATAGCTAGTATTTAACATATGCACAAAAAATCATTTAAAGTGATCTTGATAGTAGTGTTACTTCTAATAGTTTTGAGTTGGAAATAGCTCAACTGTTCATGTAAGACAGAATTAATAAATTGTGATATATGCATATACTGGAATATATTGTGACAATGAAAATAATGGTTATAATTTTAAAAAGCTCATATTGTCAGGTGACAGTATATGTGAGGCAATCTCTTTGTCTCTTTCTCCCCTCTCCTTCCTTCCTCTCTTTCTCTTTCTTTCTTTTATTTTTTCTTTCTTCTTTCCTTCTTTATTTGTATTCTTAGAGAAAATAATATAGGGTAAATACTGAAATATTTATTTTTATGTGATGCATTATAGGTTATTATTTCCTTTTATGTTTATTTATTTTATACTTATAAAATACGGCTTTATAACCAGAAAAATAGAATTTCTATTATTTTAAAAATGAAAGTGTATTTTGTGGCACACTTGTAATCCTAGTACTTGGGAGACTGAAACAGGAGGATTGCAGGTTCACGGCCAGCCTCAGCTACTTAGTGAGACCCTGTTTCAAAAATAAAGAATTAAAAAATAGGGCTGAGGCTGTATCTCAGAGGTAGAATGCCCTCTGGGTTCAATCCCCAGTACCGTAAAATAGATAGATAGATAGATGATAGATAGATAGACAGGTAGATAGATAGATAGATAGATAGATAGATAGATAGATAGATAGATAGATAGATAGAATGGCAGTCATAGTAGTGCAGATATATTTTTTTAAATTGAGATGATATTGAGGTAGCTGCTAGAGTCCAATGGACTAGAATTGAAATCTGGTATTTTACAACCTGTGTGATTTTATACAAGTTATTTAACTTTACTGAGATTTGTTTCCTTCATCTTGGAATAATAATACTACCTACCTCATAGGATAATTGTGAGGATAAAAATGTACGCATATCTCAGTTCATGACAGGTAGCAAGTAGAAGTACGATATGTCTTATGGACTTCATAATCATAATGTGTGTTTACATCCAGAGATTTTAAGCAGTTGTTAATCTATTAGAATATTTTTTTAAATCTTATTTTCAGGCTTCATTAAAGACAGAACACCTTTACAGCAAATAAGATACCATTGTCATTTAGCTGTGGGCAAGTGATTAAATTTCAGTAGAAGGATTTGAGGGTTACCCAAAGAGAAGGGTTTAGTTGATTAATTAACATTTTTTTCATTATATTGTATGTGTTTAATTTATTTACCTGTTAAATCCTTGAAATCTGGAGGCATGATGTTCAGTTGCAGGCCTGGCTCTTGGAGAACATTGACACATGTTTCTACTAGCTCCACAACATTTGGTAATTCTCTCTTTTTTCTCTGTTCTCTATGGCTTTCTGCTTTGGACATACAGCCTGTTGAGTGAGTTTACTATGAAGGGACTCATCATCATGTGAGCAATTTAGGTTCAGTAAGTGTCACTAATGCCCTGAGTCACTAAAGGCCATATCTAGGTTTTAAATGAGGGAATGCATTAGCTTTGATTGAGTCAGGGAGTTGCTAATTACACCTCCTCAATCTTTGACACAGACACACACCATTAGAGTATATAAATATTTGTATTATTCCCAAAACTTTACATTTATTTTTATAGCACTCTGCTAATCACATTAAAAGAAGAAAAAGACGCATTCTAATGTGCTTACCTATCCATGTGTACTCATTCTCAAAATGAGAATTTTGAAATGCTGGCATAGAAGTAGATAGGAAGGAATTAGGGAAGAAAATGTGGACTGCGTTCTCTCTCTCTCTCTCTCTCTCTCTCTCTCTCTCTCTCTCTCTCTCTCTCTCTCCTCTCTTTTGATACTTGGAATTGAAATCAGGGCATTCTACTTCTGAGCTACATCCTCAGCCACTTTTGATTTTTTTTTTTAAATTTTGAACAGGGTCTTGCTAAATTTCTGAGATCCTTACTTATTTGTTGATGCTGATCTCGAACCTTTGATCCTCCTGTCTCAGCCTCCCAAATACTGGGAATATAGGTATAAGCCACCAAGCCCAGCTTTGACTTGTTTTCTGATAGTTTATTTTAAAAGAAACTTGGGCTTCAACTGCTATATTTTAATGAATAGAGGATTTTAGGCAACACTATAGTAATAATTTTTAAAATTAATGATTGTTGGTGAGCTTGTAGAGAAATTTGAGCCCTCATATATTTCTCCTGAAATTTAAAACTTTCCGGCTCTTGTGGAACAGTTTGGGGATACCACCAAGTTTAAGCAAAATTATTATGTGACCCTGCAATTCCACTGTTAGGCATTTATTCAAAAGAACTGAAAACATGTACTCAAGAAAGTACTTGTGACTGGCTAATCTCACTTAACATAATGTTTTCCAGTTGCATCCATTTCCCTGCAAAGAACATGATTTTGTTCTTCTTTATGGCTGAGTAAAATTCCATTGTGTATATATCCCATACATATTGTATTGTTTTGTAATCCATTCATCTGTGGATGGACATCTTTAGCCAGTCACAAAGAGTAAAGAAACATATGTTCTCCCTAATATGCGGATGTTAGGGAGTAGATGGGACATAAGAGGGTCCCCAGATGAAAAAGTAGAGACCCTCGATAAACAAAGAAGTAGACTTAACCCAAGGGAATGGACGGGGGGTGGAGGGGAGAGCATACTAAGGCACATGATGTACTTACACAATTATATCAAGATCACTCACTGAACAGAACTTGAGAGGGAGGGAGGGCGAGGGAGCAGGGTGGGAATTGGGGATAGGGTCAGATGAGAAATGTGTGCACATTTGTCTTTATCAATTTGTACTTAACAAAAATGTATAAATACAAAGCACGAATTATTACAATAAAAAAGTACTTGTGTATATGTTTGTAGGAGCATTATCCAAAAGAACAAAAAGATGGGTGAAATAGCTTCAATGTGCATCAACAGATGAAGTTGCAAGTTGTTGTTTGTGTGATATATAAAAATATATATTATATATAAATTATTATCCAGTAATTAAAAGGAATAAAATCCTGACCCATGATACAATGTGAATGAACCTCAAAAACATCATGGAAAGTGAAAAAAATACAGAAATGGTCACATAATGTGCAGAATAGACAAAGCCATAGAGACAATATAGACTGGTGGTGATGGGGGCTGGAGGAAGGGTTAAAAATGGACCTAAATTGCTTATTGTGTGGGGACTTTGCTCAGGAGTGCTAGAACTGTTTTGAAACTAGATAGAGTGTGACTCCATGTCATTGTGAATAGACTAAATGGCAGTTGAAATATGATGCTCATAAATGTAGTTAATTTATTTACTTCAATGTATACTTTCCTGTAATTAGCAGCATTTTCCTGAGTCCTAAGAGAAAGTCAGTGAAAGATATCTAATTTAGTTGGTTCTCATTTTATTTTAAAATATTTAATCAACAAACAAAAGTTGATATATTCAAGGTATATAGTATGATGATTTGAAACAGGTAAACATCATGCACGACACAAATTAACACACACATCACCAATCATAATTACTGTGTGTGTGTGTGAAGGGCACTTAAAATCTACTTTCTTAGCATATTTCAATTAAATGATATAGAATTAACTACTAACTACATTCACCACGCTATACAATAGACTAGACCTAATTTCTTTCTTCTGTGTGTGTGTATCCAGTTGAGGGTATCTCTTCCTCACTGTGTGTTCTTTGCACCAAAGATTAGCTGATGGTAAAATGTATGGATTTATTTCTGGGCTCTCTGTTCTATTGCATTTGTCTGTATGTCCTCTTTCTTTTTTTTTTTTTTTTTTTTTTTTTTGCCACTGCTACCATATTTTTTATTATAGCTTTGTTGTGTATTTTGAAGCCAAGTAGTATAATGTCTCCAGCTTTGTTCTTTTCCCTCAATATTGTTTTGGCTATACAGTGGTTTCATATGAATTTTTGAATTGATCTTTCAATGCCTATAAAAACTGTTTCTGTAATTATAAAGTGATAGTTCTGAATCTGTAAATAGTTTTAGATAGTATGGACACGTACAATAATTAACTTTTATAATACATGAACATGAAATATCTTTCCATTTATTTCTATCATTTTCAATGTTTATAGTTTCCAGCACATAGATCTTTAACATCCTTGGTTAAATTTATTTCTAAGTATTTTATGTTTATTTTTGATGGTACTGTAAATAGGATTATTTTATTTCTTTTTTTAAAATAGTTTGTTGTCAGTGTATAGAAACACAATTGATTTTTGTGTGTGGATCTTATGTCTTGTAAAATTTATTTGTTATAACAGTTTTTTTGTTTGTGTGGAGTCTCATAGTTTTCTACATAAACCAGGTCTTCTGCAAACACAGGCAATTTAATTTTTTTCTTTTTAATTTGGATGCCTTTTATTTGTTTATCTTATCTAATTGCTCTGGCTAGTACTTCCAGTACTATATTGAATAAAATGATGAAAGTTAGCATTCTTGTTTTGTTTCTGATTTTAGGAAAGATTTTAAACTTTTCACCATTGAGTATTATTTTAATTATGGGCTTTCAATATATGGGATTGTTTTGTTGAGATACATTCATTCTCTAATTTTTTGACAGTTTTTATCATGAAAGAATATTAAACTTCTAAAATGCCTTTTCTATTGACATACAGCAGCTTTTTTTCCTTTTGAATATTTCACTGTAATCTATTATTTCATGACTATTTTGGTCCTATTTAAATTATTTAGAAGAGTAACCTCCATGCAATGTTGATTTTGTTCTCTTTCCTTTAGTGTGTAAATCACTTCTAATGCAGAGAATTAGAGTTTCGTGTTCATATGGCTACCGTTAGGTTTTGGAATATCTGTTCAAATCCCAAGTCTTTATCTTATAAGAAGAGTAATCTTGATCAACTTACTCTGCTTTGTGTCTTAAATTTCTCATATGTAAAACAAAATAATAGTTCAACCAATCTATCTATAAATTAGCACAAATTGTAGAACACATATAATATACAAGGATAAGAAGAATAAAAAATAAATGGTTTCCAACAACACACTGAAAATAGAGAATCGTTCATTTTAATGTTTCATATATTAACCTTGTATTCAATTCAAATATAAACTCTAACTCAAATTCTGGGTTTGTCTTAATTTTCACTTCTGTTTTTCTATATGTTATGTACCTTTATTATTTTGTGCTTTCACAATTTATATAAATGGAATAATGCTCTAAGTAATTCATTTTTTATTTTTTATCCAATGATATATTTTATATTCATCCATATCAATGTTTGTATCACAATACTTTTACTAGCATATTAGCTTTTTATTTTGTGAATATACCAAAGTAAATTTATTTATTCTTATGTTTCTGATCATTTGAGTTTCTGTAACTTGGGGTCCATTAATTCTATGAATAGTTTTTATAGGTCCCCTGAGGCACGTGCTCAAGAGTCCTCTTAAGTTATTTTCCTAGAAATAGCTTCCTCATCTTGAATTTGCATGTTCTTAACTCAATAAAATAAGTCTAAATTATTTTCCAAGGAACTGTATTAATTTCCTCTCCCACAGTTTTATGACAGTTCCTGTTGCTCCACATCCTGTTGACATGTGGTATTGTCAGAACTTCCTTTCTCTACTTCTCAAGCTGGTGGGTGTAAATTAGCACTTTATTATGGGTGAAATTTGCATTTCCCAGATTACTAAGAAGGCAGTTTTTTTTCATTTTTTTGTATTGTCCTTAACAATTTATTTCTCTATGAGATATCCAGTATATGAAATCAACATAAACTTTATATTATCTTCTCTGTTCTTTTAGATTATATTGACATATTAAAACTCAAGTAGGAAGCCAGGCATGGTGGTACACACCAGTAATCACTAAGACAGGAGAATCACAAATTCAAGGCCCTGTTTCCAAATAAAACATAAAATAGGGCTGATGGTGTAGTTTAGAGGTAGAATGCTTTTGGTTTCAATCCCTAGCACATGCACACACACATTAAAAAAATTTTTCAAAAAATTCAAGGGAACCTAAAACAGAAAATTTCTAAATTACAATGCAAATAAATATATGAAAAATTTGAGTGCATTGTAGTTTTTTTCTAGGACATCTATATTTTGAACTACAGTGTTGAGATCACTAGCTTGTAGCTTATAATAAGCTCATTATTTGCAGACAGACATCTTGTGAATATCCTACTTTATGACTGAATTCCTACAGGGACTGACATGCAGCAGTACCACGATATAAATATTTTAAAACAGACCAATTGATTCTCTTAATGTAAGGCATGGAGAACTGTGAAAGAATAAAGATAAATTAAGTTAAACATTCTTTTATAATATCCGACAGTGGGACAGCATTTTCCAAGTTATATAAACATTGTGTTTAGAGGAAAAAGCTCATATTACATACTATATGATACACTGATGGAATATAGGAGGAGTTGAGGAATTTAGATAGATCATTTAACAGTGAACAGAGCATATAGCTTTTCCCTGGGTTACCACCATGTCTATTATGGAGTATTTTCTATGTTGGAAGTAGAAAAGAACTTGACTTTTTGGGGTGTGTGTGTGTGGTACTGGGGATTGAATCCAGGGACATTCAAGCTCTGAACTACACCCCCAGCCCTTTAATTAATTTAATTAATTAATTAATTAATTAATTAATTAATTTGTTTGTTTCTTTGTTTTGAAACGGAGTCTTGCTACATTGCTGAGACTGTCTTCAATCCTGTGATCCTCCTGTCTCAGCCTCCCAAGTAATGGGATTACAGGCATGCACCATCACGTCCAGCTAAGAAATAGACGTTAAATAGCACTTCTATTTTCTAATATTGTTAAGGTACTTTCCTGAGCAGTAACCTAAAACCATTTGTCTGAAAAAATAGAATAATATTAGAACATCAAGATTCACAACTATAAGACATCCAATTCACATATCCTCAATTCTTCTCATATACAGCATGAATCAACACAAAATAAGGTTGAGTTATGTTATAGCCAGCCTTTAGCACTTTTTATGTGAGTTATATATTAATTATATTCTATTATTTGATAGCATAAAGTTGCTCCATCATTTGATATATCCGTGACTCGAAAGAGATCTGAGTAATATTCCTTAGCACATAGACTATAGACAGAAATTACCATTTTTCTTACATCCATCGCAATGATTTCTCTCTAGTATATCCTACTTCTAGTCTTATAATACCAAATGCATTTGAGAATTTGGCAGAAAGCATAAGTGAATTACCACTTACCCCACTAAAATGTATTAAGACACTTCATACAATTTTTTTATGTCTTTGTTTTAGTTTCCACAAATGTAGTATGATGATCATATTAGTCATCTCATACCTTCTTTTCTAAGATGTTTGAAGAATACACACGTGAATAATTTTTAAGCCTCCAGGAGCTAGGTAGATGATGTACAATTCAAGTTCCTATGGTAAGACACATAATCATAGTAAAACTCAACAATGAAGAGAAGATGGCTTTTAAATGTACTCTCACTTTTCAGAAAATTCAAAATTGGTGACAAAGAATTTCTTGGCAACTTATAAAGGAGAAAACAAATTTTCATGAAGGTATTATTCAATAATAAAAACCAGCCCTTAACCAAACTTTTCCACCATGATATAACTGCCAGAAAAGAGCTTCAGTGAGGTTTTGCTGGGCTAGTTCTTTTAGAAGATGTGAATTTGCTTATAGGTCTGTGGAAACCTTTTTGAATATAGCCTCTTGCCGGAAGCTCGAAATTATTTAGTGCTGACTGTAATTGCATCCTGGAGGAGGTAACTGACAGCATGTTGACTCGGATTGCCAAAAATAAAGCTTTTAGGTTTCCTGAGAGCACATCTAAAAATACTGGTTTTTGCTTGAAGATTTTCTAGCCCGCCAAAGAATCTCTTGGTTTATTTTTTAAATAGGAAAAATATATTTATAAGTCTGAGGTGTTGAATTTTCTTAAATTTTTTGAATAATCTGGAAGCTAGAAAAATTAGAATAACATTTTTTTTTTTTTTTTTTTTTTTTTTGCAGTACTGGGGATTGAACTCAGGGGCATTCTACCTCCGAGCTATACCCCCAGACCTATTTTTTTTATATTTTATTTTGAAACAGGGTCTCACTAAGTTTCTGAGTTCCTCACCAGGTAGTTGAGGCTGGCCGTGAACCCAGATCCTCTGGTCTCAGCCTCCCAAATGCTGGGATTACAAGCGTGCGCCACCACGCCCGGCTAGAATAACATTTTAAAATAATTCAAAGAGTTTTGATAGTACTTAGGTGTTACTTTCTCTTTAGTATCATTAATGAGGAATTCTTTGGTAAACAAAAATTATGCAGCCATCAGGATATTCAGATCCATGCAAATATAGAAATGATGTCAATTTTGTATATTTGTCATATTATATCCAATATTCTTTCCCATACAACAGTAAAAGTCATAATCCACTTTTTATGATGACTGATCTGTTTTTGTCTCTGGAATCATATTGAAATCTTATATTGACTACATCTTAGTTATTGCTTGGATTGCAATAACTCATATATAGGCAAAAATTTCACAATGCTTCAGAATATAAAGGAATGAGTTTAATGTATTTTATTTTTATTAGCATTGCCAATTATATCCTAGGAAGTGGTGGGAAAATGAATCATTCATCATCATCACTTTCAGGGAAACCAGTATATTTCCAACATGAATACATTTATTCAATCTGGCTATGAATCATTCCTGGTGATTCTGGGGTAAGAAGTCACAGACATAAGCTAAGCTTGGAAGCACAAGGTTTTATAAAACTAGGCTCAAAGGAGGAAGCTAAATATTAGAGAGCCATGATACATTGCTTTACTTCATATCAGACCATAGAAGTTATTTTATTTTGCTTTGCTATTTTGGCTCTCTCTGCCAGTTTAATTCTAGACATGACCTGTCTACTCCCAGAAGTAAGTAGAAAACTTTAAATTTTTTTCAAAAAGTAATTTGTGGTTTTAAAAGTTTTCAGTAATTTGTGTAGTCATCATTAAGTTATGCAAGGGTTATTCACTAAATAATTTAATCCCATTATATTATGCTGATGTGTTTGTGATTACCATTGTTTCTCTTTTGTCTATATATTCTTAACTGCCTATTTGCATGTGCTTTGGAAATGCAGCAGCAAAAATAATGAAAAATAGCCAGAAGAGCTACTGCAAATATTTTAGTAATATAATCCTAAAGAAAAAGAAAATACATCGTGAAGGTAATTGGTCCTTATTATTTAAAGATGCATTCATAATCATTAATTTTTATATTAATGCAAAAAGTAATATTAATATTAATGCAAATAATAATGTTAATGCAAATATACTTTTGATAACAAATCATTACCTAAACTGAGGTTTGGAAGTTACTATTTCAGTGATAGACTTCACAAACATTTGCAACAAAAGCACCTGGTTTTTTCACTTTTCATTGGGATAACATTGACACAGCTCCATTTCAAATGTGAGAAACACAATGACTTGGTGCCTCATAAGAAAGGTAATAAAATGAAAAGATTATTTCCATGAAAGCAAAAAGCATTTTTCAATGGAGACATATGATATAAGGGGAAGCTGGTATTATTCACACTCATTCCTGCTTCCTTAACTTTCCTTTCCCTTACCAAGGAATGTATCTCAATGATATCAAGGTTAGGGTGTTCTCATACAAATGAATTAAGTTGGGGCTAAGACTATTATTAATTCAACTCATTTATAATCTATTTATTTACAAATTCTCCTTAACCCAGTTATTTATTTTAAGAACATTAACTAAGATACTTTCAACAAACAAAATTTAAAAAAAGGAAAAAGGAAGGTTTTAATACTCAACAGAATTCCCTTCAGAAAGCTTAAAAATAATCAGGATTGTTATATGTCATATTAATCCGAGTCTTGTTTATTTTCTGGTATAATTGTATGATTTGTAGCCAAACATAATTTTCTATTAGGTATAAGCCAAGAAAAATCGATGGAATGTGTCTGATTAGACTTGCCTTCCCAGAGGCATTGTAGAATGATAATGTGTATAATTCCAAGCATAGAAAGTTGATATGCTTAGGACTAGTGAGAAGTTGACTATATTTGTCAGCTTTTCTTTCCTTTTTTCCCCTCTATAGAGCTGAAAGAGCATAGAGTCTCAGTTCCTGATTACATGTAGTATTACATTTACTAAATTTTGTGAAAAATAGTTAAATTATATTACTGTAAAATACACTTAAGTATATTTTATATACTCAAGACATACAAACTGTTGGATTGATAGTCTTTCTCAACCCTCATTTTAAGATATACATTTTGTTTCATTTTATTTTCCTAAATATTACCCAATTGCCTGTCAAATTTGCCTTTATCATGTTACCTTGATCTTAGCAGTGTGTGAGAGAATTTTTCCTTATATGGTAAATAGAAATTTAATTTATATTTCCTAATTACTAATGAGATTGAAATACATTCCGTATGTTTATGCCATGCATTGTTACTGTTCTGTGACTTTCACAAGCTTTTCTTTGTTTCTTAACATTTCTCTTTGTACTTAGTATTTTGCAGTTTTATTACTTTCCAGTATACTTTTACATATAATCTTTGGTGTTTGTAGAGTATTTTTAAAATCTAAAGACCATTTTTTTTTTTTACTTTAGTTCTGGACTGTTCTTATTTTGTCTTCCAACATTTCTTCAACACATGCCCACTTTTATATTTTTCCAAAACTTTATTTGTAGCCTCAATTCATGTGCATATTTCTTGCAGACTTTTTCACATTTTTATCTTTTATTTTTGTAGAGTTCTCAGTGACTTCATAAGAACTACCTTCAAAGTACTAGCTCTCTTTTGTTGAGCTCAATATATTGTTAAATTTAAGTTTTTATTATTTTTGTATTTTAAATCCACGGTTTATAATTGGCTCTTTTATAAATCGCCAACTGATTCCACTTCATATTTTTATGTTTGTACCGTATTTTTATCCACTTTGGGGTAAATATCACTCCTTTGTTTATGTCTAATGCCACCTGAAATAGATGGACTTTAACATCATTTTTCCAAATTGTTCCACAAATTTAATCTAGAGTGAAATTACGACTGATTGTGGCATATTTTGTTTATATTTGTTTTATTTGTATAGACTTTAAAATTTGTTAATTATGACATTCAAACTAGTTTACATGGGAAACTGCATAAAAACAAAATGTACAATTTAAAGCATATTTATAAAGCAAATTTCCATGAAATTACCACTACAGAAATAAAAATAGGACTTTAATCTCTCTTCCTTTAGCACAGTGTTGAAAAGGAATTTCTTCAAAATATGTGTAATTATAGAAATGCTTTTATATGAGCTTGGAATTTTTGGAAGCCTG
>PVLC010006034.1:47950-72152 GCA_004027655.1 Graphiurus murinus
TCTCTCTCTCTCTCTCTCTCTCTCTCTCTCTCTCTCTCTCTCTCTCTCTCTCTCTCTCCTCTTTCTCTGTCTCCTGTGCCACACCTGCAGGTGCTCTTACTCTCTCAAGTTCCAGCTGGTTTTAATCTAAATTTGTGAGCATTTTAGGATGTGCTGGTAGACTTATAGGTTTGGGCAAAGTTATTTGTTCAACGGATTTTCACAGCTTGAAGAAGGATATGAGGTAATTTTTAAAGTACTTGCTGGATGCTCTTCATGGGTAATATTATCAGGAATTTATGCAAGATAATCTCTGCTCTTGCATCTGACAGTGGCTTTCAGAGGCCTTGGACTTCAATCACTTGCATTTACTCATGCCCCAGAAATACGTGGCTAGCTAAGTTAAGGTGGCTGCTCAATATACTAGGACCTGAGGTGGATCAGAGCATTTATACTGTATTTACTCCAGCCAAAAAACTATAAACTTTTTCTTACTTCACATCCTTGAACTATCACATTCTTTATGCTAATGATGATTAATATGAAAACTGCTCAAAAAAATTTTAAAGGACTAATTTTGAATTTTCAAACTTTAACTTTTTAAAAAGATTAGTTATACTTGACTCTCCTCTCATAATCTTAGAGAAATGTCTGTTTGTCTGTTTTTTCCATTTGAAGACCCTGGTCTGTATGCAATTTTGTTGGCTGAGGATCTGGGGTGTTAGGCTTGGTCTTTGCTTTTCCTTCTGGAACTGTTTTGGAAGTGTTGCACTAAGTTGACTTGTGTGTTGTATTTTGATGGCTAGTTTCCTCAGACTTTCTTTCATACTTTCCAATCCAGGATGGGGCACTTGGAACTTTGTCCAGACAGGAATAATCATCCTCAGATGTTCAATTTTCCCACTCTACCTGCCTCTCCCCAGCAGCTATTTCCAGTCCTTTCCCAGCTCAGTGAGTGAAATAATAGGTAAACATTGTTCTACGGTGGGGAATGAGTTCTTTGGGATGGCTAATAGTTTTCCACCTGCTCACAATCCTCCTGAGGGTGTGTTCTTATTCATAAGATGCTTTTTCATCCTTTATTTTTACTAGATTTTTAAAATTTTTGCAAGTAGAATTGATTAGTCTTCTCTCTCTAGTTTGCTTCCCACTTTGGAAAAAACCAAATGGTGAACTATGGCAATCTGTGACTCTGGTAAGTTGCTAGGTTGGGGTCAAGGACTGCTTTTGCATGAAAGGGATTATCTGCATGTTTCCCCTGAGCTTTACACACCTTGCCACTTAGTTGATCTTCAAATTGAAGGGTTAGTGATATTTTAAAAATTTGTTTATTTGCTTATTTATTTATTTATTTTTGTGGTACTGGGGATTGAACTCAGGGGCATTCTGTCTCTTAGACACACCCCCAGCCCTTTTTATTTATTTATTTATTTTTGAAGCAGAGTCTCTCTAAATTGCCAAGGGTGGCCTTGACCCTGAAATCCTCCTGTCTCAGCCTTTCAAGTACTGGCCTTACAGGCATGCACCACCACGCTCAGCTATATCCACTTAGCTTTATCTCCATCATGCACTCCTTTCTTGAGAGAAGATATAAGGGAAGAATAGTAAAATCTGGAATCATCTACCATTATTTTTCTCTGATAGCTATTTTTCAAAGATTATAGCAACAAAGTATTTTCTTTCTTTTGTTATGAGTTACAGTATTTATAACTTTACTTTTATAAAAACAAATTGAGCTAGAGAGTATAATTTAGTTTTATTTGGTTAAATGGAAGCATCCATGAATTGAGTGAATTTTTAAAATATGCTTTTGCGGCACTCAGTATAAATATTTGAGGATACCTACTCATCCAAATTTCAGAAGGCAGTTGGTAGACAAACTTCTAAAAATGACCTTCAATACCACTTGACATTGTATAATTCCTTCTTTTGTGAATCCATAGGACACCTCTCCCAGGACTAAGTTACATGGCAAAAGGATATTTTCAGATGTGACTAAGGTTACTAATCAGTTATGGGTATGCCATGTCTAAATGGATGAGCACTTTAAAAGCAGAAACTTTTCTGTGTTTGGGGACAGAAGAGGAAGTCAGAGAGATTCAAGCCATGGAAAGGACCAGATGAGTCACTACTGGTTGGAAGGCAGAGGACCACATGAGAAGGAATTTTAGCGGCATGGAGGAGCCAAGAGTGGGACCTGGCTGACAGCAAGCAAAGAAAAAGGAACCTAAGAATGACAGGCACAAGGAACTGAAGTATACTAACAATCTGGATAATGCCCCAGAGACTCCAGATAAAAACTCAGTCTGGATACAACTTTGATTTTGACCTTGTGAAACCCTAAGCAGGGAACCCTGTCAAAGCCACCCAGACTTCTGACTAATAGAATTGTAAACTAATAAATGAGTTTTGTTTTAGTCTGTGGTAATTTGTTATGAAACAATGGAAAACGAATACAGGGTACATTTAAGACAGTCTGCTGGGAAACTTGGAAGGCACACACGTATCCCTGTAGGCATACTTTAGTATCAGAGAGATATCATGCACCAGATTTAAGAACCAGCTCCCTTTTACATGGTGACCACATTTAATTCTACCTTTTTTAAACTTCCAATCTCCATTAAGAATTCCTTTTTTATTCACTCTTACTGTCTGTGGCCCTGATCCACCAATCTCAATTTCTGTTAACCTTTGGATTTGATTTTTAGCTTAGTAGGAACTGGTTCCAATTCTTTGTTCTCCCCTCTTTGGATCTAAATGTCATTCTTTCTTATTTTTCTCTGTACCATTGCTCTGTTGAACAAAGGAGGAAACTGCTCAGTGTATCTTGTTGTAAATTCTATTCTTTTATAAATAATTATATATATAATATATATAACAACTACAGATATTTATTTATTAACTTATACTTTTATTGATGCATTGTGGTTAAATTATTATTAATATCTTCATATATGGACATAACATTACTTGAACTATTCCTTTCCTCTTTGTCCCCTTCCCACCTCCCTTCCCAACCCCTTTCCATTATTCTACTGGTCTCTCTCCTCATTTAACTGAAGTCTCATGTGTGTCCTATTTTCTCTCAAGATTCCACATATGAAAAAAAAAAATCACATGACTCTTGATTTTCTGGGACTGGTTGATCTCATTTAGCATAATATTTTCTGCAAATGACATATTTTTCCTGCAAATGAGATAATTTTGTTCTTTATGGCTGGGTAAAATTCCATTGTGTGCATATGCCACATTTTTCTTTATCGTTTCATCTGTTGATGAATACTTAGGTTGATTCCACAATTTGATTGTTGTGAATTGTGCTACTATGAATATGCACATGCATATATCACTATAGTATTCTTACATAATTCTCCTGAAAAGATAGTGACAATAAGAATAGCTAGATCATATGATGATTTGAAAAACCTTCATACTGATCTCCAGTGGCCGTATTGATTTATAATCACACCAACAGTGTATATACAGCTATCCTTGCCAGTATTTATTATTATTTGCATTCTTAATGATTGTAATTCTAACTGGAGTTTGATAGAACCTCAGTATAGTTTTAATTTGCCTTTTCCTGACTGCTAATGATCTTGGACATTTTTTAAACATTTATTGACCATTTGTAGTTCTTCTTTGAGAAGTGTGTGTGTGTACGTTTGAGTTCTTTGTATATTCTAGATATTAGTCCTCTATCAGAGGAGTAGTTAGCAACAATTTTCTTCCATTCTGTAGGCTCTCTCTTCAGATTTTTTATTGTTTCCTTTGTTGACCAGAAACCTTTTAATTTTATGTCATCATATTTATTGATTAATTATATCTTCTGAATTTTAAGTGTCTAATTAAGTCTCTACAAGTTCTTATATGCTGAAGAATTTTCTTCTAGTAATTGCAAAGTTTCTGGTCTAATTTCTAGGTCCCTGGTCCATTTTAAGTTGACTTTTGTGCAGGGCGAGAAATAGGGGACTAATTTTATCCTCCGTTATATGGACATCCAGGTTTCCTAACACAATTTGTGGAAAAGCCTGTCTTTTCTACAGCATATTTTTAGCTCTTTTGTCAAAAATCAACTGGCAGTGGGGCATGGTGGCACACACTTGTAATAGCACTCTTGGGAGGCTGAAACAGGAGGATCACAGGTTCAAGAACAGCCTCAGCAAGTAGTGAGACTCTCATCAACCTAGTGAGACACTGTTTTAAAATAAAAATAAAGTAGAATCTCAGAGGTAGAATGTTCCTGTGTTCAGTCTCCAATAGCACTTTGGAAATATTTTATGGAAATGCGTATTAACATTCTGATTTCTTCTCAATATGTCCTGTCCTATCCCATTACCAATTTGCAATAAAAATTCACAAGGACAGACTGTGTTGGCAGGATAGTACTTGGGAAGGAAATTTAGACATATGAAGCACAATTTGTTTGGAACAAAGACATTTTGAAAAATAATTTTAGTTGGTATCAGAAGTGAGACAAATCAGTAAATTTTTTGGAAAGGCTTCTATTCTAGAACCATCAATTTTTGAAATTGGAGACCTTAAAAATCATTAAGATGTCACCTCCTGTATGCAGGAAAATCTAAATTATATGCAGCAGACCTCTCTCAAGATAAGTTCTTCAAATCCAAAGTAATGTATCATGTCACACGTATGAATATAGCATCCTAGTATCCTTTATAGGTTTTCTTTTTTTAAAATTTCAAAACCATGAGACAATCTCTCCTAAGCCAAAGTACACTAGAGCGAATAATTTAGTGTGCTTTCAACTGCATAGAATTAGAGCAGAAGTCATTTAGAGCATCTATAAAAATAGTTATATATTCACTTCTTCCTTTATTCAAAAATTTGTCAACCCAGGAGATTACAGGGATAGTTTTGTCATCATGAATTTATAAACCTATTATAACTTAAATGTGTATAACGTGCATGTCTTATTTTCCTCTTAGATTAAAAACTCAAGAAAATAAAAGTCAATTGAGGTTTGTTTAGACACAAATTTAAGATGTGTGTGTGTGTGTGTGTGTGTGTATTATTGTTACTTTTCTAGATCTTTGCTTTTAAGTTGATAATGACCATAAATTGTGAGCTCCCAAAAGGTGAATGCACATTTCCACAATTTTCTTAGTATATTGTCATGATAACATGAGAACTCAGTAAGTGGTTTTATTGTGGTTGTGTTATATTTTGTGGTTAGTTGTGAGTTTAGAGCTAGAAAGATCAGTTAATGAAAGCATGTCATTGTCTTGGGCTAATAGTCAAGCTTTTATATGGTCAGTGGTCTATCTAAATGAATTTATTGGGCATTTTTACACGTTCCAAAATTGCAGATATGACAAGGTAAAAAGGGATTGAAAGGAAGTGATTCAATTTTTTTTTTTTTTGTACTGAGGATTGAACTCAGAGGCCTTCTATCTCTGAACTACACTCCCAGCCCTTTTTATATTTTGTTTTGAAACGGTCTCACTAAGTTGCTGAGGGAACTTGCTAAGTTGTTGAGGCTAGCCTTGAACTTGCAATCCTCCTGAATCAGTCTCCCAAGTATTGAGATTAGAGGCATGCACCACCATGTCCTGCTAGTTCAATAAATTTTAATTGTAGTTGGGCATGGTGGTGCACGATTGTAATCCCAGCATTTGGGAGGCAGAGACTGGAGGATCTGGGTTCGTGGCCAGCCTCAGCTACCTAGTGAGGCACTCCACAACTAAGTGAGACCCTGTTTCAAAATAAAGAATAAAAAATAGGACTGAGGGTATAGCTCAGAGGTAGAATGCCCAGTAGCGAAAAAAAAAATTAACTGTTTATAATACCAAACTCCTGACTGGCAGCATAAATATGTGTAATCCATGGACTCTCAATATGTTACTAGTATGTTCTTCATTATAAACTACATGATTTAATTTCTTTTACCAGTTGATTACTTATGCTACAGAATAAACTATTTTAAAGTCATGCTTTATTCAAAGTGAGATGGATACTGTGATTAGTTCAGGCTCAGTGATGTCTGATTTAAGAACTTTTGTTAAAATACACAAAAATGGTTCTCATAAAGGTGTACAATTACCTCCATATTGATAAATTCATTAAAATGTGGTTATTATTTTAATTTATCCTATCTGATAATATTTGACAAAATTGACCCCTCTCTTTTTTTGTCATTGTAAAAATCATCTGGCTACTATTTAATACTCTTACTTGTAGGATTATAATCTTATTATAAGACATAGATGTATTCATGTTGAATACATCTAGTAGTGAGAATGTTTTTTTCTTAATTTGAATTAAAATATGCCTTCCAATAGCATATCTTTCCAGTGATATAGAAAAAACTCAAATAAGTTTTTTGAAACCAACTTCCCTCATTCACTGAATACTTATTAAACATCCAGTATATGCCAAATACATGGTTCACTTTTTTCTGGGGCAAATAACCTTCTTTAAACATTTCTTATTATTCCACAATTTCTAACTTTATTGTCATCCTCCTTTGTATGACAAATTCCAATTCTCAATACTTATGTTTCAAAAACACTTAAATATGGGAATTTAGAGGGCAATTATTCAATATTGACATGCAATAGGTCATAGTCAAAACTTGTAGAAGACCCTGGGGAATCTTGTAAGATTAAATTTTTAATAAATGAAATGTAGAAGTACAATAATTCATCACTTAACAATGGGATATGTTCTGAGGATTGTGTCAGTAAGCAATATCACCACTGTGTTAAAATCATAGAATGTACTTACCTAAACTAAATTTTTTATGGCATCACTAGGCAATGTAATCTTACAGGAACACTGTCAGGGAGGTGGTTCATCATTGATTGAGACATAATTATTCAGTGTATCACCATATTTTCTTTGGGGTAGAATGAATAGACTGAAAGTATATCTTAAGAGCACAAAATAAGTTTGGAGACATTGTTTCTACTCTTCTCACCAGAATCAGATTTTGTAGTCTAGTCTAACTCAGCTCAGTTGAAGAAACTGAATATATGGTTTCTAAACCACTAGGCTAATATGTCACCTTGTACTAGGTTAATTTTATTTCTGTGAATCAAACTTTCATCACTTTTTAAAGTGATGCCATTGTAGAATAGTATGTATCCTTATATTCATCAACTAGGGCCTATTTCTTAAGTTGGAATCCTATTTTCCTCAATATCATCTGGAACACTTGATTTCTCAATGTCATCTCAAACTTGGCAAAGCAGAAAGAACAGAATATTTGAGAACCTAATGTTGAGCCTTATGGTGAAGTCTTAGTGAATCAGATGGACTAAGATTTTCAAATTTACATCAACCAGCCATGCTTTTAAACCACTACGGGATAATGAACACTGAAGAGGCAGTTATGGAAGGCTCTTCAGACAATGGCTCCATCTGTCAAGCATTGTATAGTTGGTCCACAAATACAGAGCTCTGTACCAACATCCATTTTTGCACAAATGATATAAACAATCAGCAAAGATAGCAGTAAGCACTCTTTTTTTCACTCTGAGTGTTGCTGCAAATGATAGTCTGATTTGATACTAGACTAAATGTCAATGAAAGATGGAAAAAGAGTAGCTATTGAAAGCCTATGTTACCAGGGATTCCAGTGAAAAAAGCTGAGGCTTATGGATGGAAATTCAGGGAAAAATATTTCAGCTCAATGCAGAACATTCTCTTCTAAGAAGAGGAGCTTCCTGTATCTGGGTATGCCTTATGCCTAGGCTTGATGGTCATCTCTACAATTTATAAAGGGATTTCTAGTGTGTGTTAGTAATTGGAATGTAAGATCTAACAAATAACTCTCAATTCTAGCATTTGATCACTTTACTTCTATTATTTAATTTAATATATAATTAAAAATAAAAACTAACACTGTATATCTCACATGTTAAATGCTCAGTCTCTAAATAAAACAGACACTAGTTTATCTTTTAGCTCCTTTGACACCAGGGTCAAATAAGTATTCTTCTATTAATTCTAGGGTTTTTTTGTATATTTGTTTTTATTCTTAATAGAGATTCATAGTTTTTTTGATTTTTAAAAAGTGCAAGCATGTGTGAGTGTGTGTGTGTGTGTGTGTGTTTTAGTACAAAGAATTGTGATTATATTTTTCTTTTATACTGTTTTTTCTATTTATTTTATTTTCCTTGATTTATTAGTTTTGCTGGAATATCTAAGACAGTGTTAAATAATAATGGGTATAACCAAGAATTATATCTGCTTAATTCCTGATTTTATATAAAGGTATTTTAGGTATCTCACCATTAAATTATATTTGTTGTATTTTACTAAGTAGCTTTGCCATATTTATATCAGATTCTTCTTTTCTAATTTCTATTAGGAATTACTGCTAACTTTCATTTTTAGTATCTGTACGACTATGTTTTTTTTTTTCTTATTTTGAGTGCTACATTTAATAAATTGTACTGATCGATCAATTTCTTATTGTTTCACTGACTTATATATCTGGAATTAACTCTACCTGTTAGTATGGTAGTGATCTGTGGATACTTTGCATGACTATTTGAAATGAAAAAAATAACTTCTGGCTCTATTGAGAGAGAGGTAATTAAGTAGCATTTATTCTTGTCTAGTACATTTAAGTGCTGAGTATATATTGGCTTTAGAAAATAAATTGGGAGCATTCCATTTTACCATGAGTTAAAAAGTTTTAATGACTCTAGAACTATTTGTAATACAAAAATTAAAGTTCAGTTGTGAACATAGCTGGTTCTTGTCTGTTTTCTGATGTTTAAAACATTGATCTTATTTCAAAAACTTTCATGGAGAAAAAGCATTTGACAAGATCCAACACTCATTCATACTAAAAGCACTGCAGAGAATTGGAATAGAAGGAACATACCTCAACATCATAAAAGCAATATACAATAGGCCCACAGCCAACATCATATTAAATGGGGAAAAACTGCAAGAGTTCCCACTAAAAACAGGAACAAGACAAGGATGTCCATTATCACCACTTCCGTTCAATATAGAACTTGAGACTTTAGCCAGAGCAATAAGGCAAGAGAAGGAAATCAAAGGGGTAAAAATAGGGAAAGAACTAAAACTATTCCCTTTTGCAGATGACATGATACTATACTTAGAAGACCCAACAAAGTCAACTAAAAAATTTATAGAACTGATCAACAAATTGAGCAAAGTGTCTGGATACAAAAATCAGTCTTAAAAAATCAGAAGCTTTCCTGTATGCCAACTGTAAATCCACTGAAAAAGAAATCCAGAAAACAATTCCACTCACAATAGCACCACGAAAAATAAAATAATTAGGGATAAATTTGACCAAAGAGGTAAAAGACCTCTATAAGGAAAACTATAAAAGGCTGAAAGAAGAAATCAATGAAAACCTTAGAAGATGGAAAGATCTTCCATGAACTTGGATAGAATAAATATCATCAAAATGGCCATTCTCCCAAAAGTGATCTACAGATTCAATGCAATACCCATGAAATTACCAAGATCACTCCTCACAGACAGAAAAATCAGTCCTTAAATTCATTTGGAACAACAAAAAGCCCAGGATAGCCAAAGTAGTTCTTAGGAACAAGAACCATGCAGGAGGTATCACAATACCTGACTTCAAACTCTACTACAAAGCCACAGTAATAAAAACAGCATGGTATTGGCACAAAAACAGACACATAGACCAATGGAGCAGAATAGAAGATTCAGAAATAGACTCATGCACTTACAGCCAACTTATTTTTGACAAAGGAGCCAAAAATATACACTGGAAAAAAGATAGTCTCTTCAACAAATAGTGTTGGCAAAACTGGTTAGCCATATGCCGGAAAATGGAAATAAACCCCACTTTCTCACCCTACACAAGAGTCAACTCAAGGTGAATCAAAGTCCTGGAAGTCAGGCCACATGCAGCTACTTGAGGAGGGCATAGGGCCAACACTACAACACATAGGCACAGGTAAAAATTTCTCAACAAGACACCAAAAGTGCAAACAACTCAAAGGAAGATCAATACATGAGATTGCATTAAACTGAAGAGCCTCTGTGCAGCAAAGGAAACTATTTAGAACCTCAACAGAGCACCCACAGAGTGGGAGAAAATTTTTGCCAGCTACTCTTCTGATAGAGGTATAATATCTAGGATATACAGAGAGCTTAAGAAAATAACAGCTAAGAAAACAAATAACCCAATTAAAAAATGGGCAAAGGATCTAAATAGATACCTCACAAAAGAAGAAATACAAATGGCCAATAAATGTATGAGGAAATGTTCTACATCATTAGCAATCAGAGAGATACAAATCAAAACTACCTTGAGATTTCACCTAACTCCAATCAGAATGGCAATCATAAAAAAAACAGGAACAAGCCGGGCGTGGTGGCGCACGCTTGTAATCCCAGCATTTGGGAGGCTGAGACCGAAGGATCCGGGTTCGCGGCCATCCTCAGCTACCTAGTGAGGCACTCTGCAACTTAGTGAGACTCGGTTTCAAAATAAAGAATAAAAAATAGGGCTGGGGGTATAGCTCGGAGGTAGAATGTCCCTGAGTTCAATCCCCAGTACCGCAAAAAAACAAAAACAAAAACAAAAACAAAACAAAAAAACAAACAGGAACAACAACAAATGCTGGCGAGGGTGTGGAGAAGTGGAATCCTAACACATTGTTGGTGGGATTGCAAATTAGTGCAATCAGCCGGGCGGGCGTGGTGGCGCATGCTTGTAATCCCAGCATTTGGGAGGCTGAGACTGGAGGATCCGGGTTCGAGGCCAGCCTCAGCTACCTAGTGAGGCCCTCCGCAACTTAGTGAGACCCTGTTTCAAAATAAAGAATAAAAAATAGGGCTGGGGGTATAGCTCGGAGGTAGAATGCCCCTGAGTTCAATCCCAAGTACCGCAAAAAAAAAACAAATTAGTGCAATCATTTTGGAAAACAGTATGGAGGACCCTCTGATGAATGGGAATGAGCCTACCATATGATCTAGCAGTACCACTTCTGGGTATTTAACCAAAAGAATGGAAACCAAACTATCAGACTGATGCATGTGTATCTATGTTTATAGCTGCACAATTCGCAATTGCCAAACTATGGAAATAGCCAAGATGTCCATCGACAGATGAATGGATTACAAAACTATGGGATATGTACACAATGGAATTTTACTCAGCCACAAAGAAGAACAAAATCATATAATTACAGAGAAGTGAATGCAACTGGAAAACATTATGTTAAGTGAGATTAGTCAGTCACAAAAAGTAAGAAAGCATATGTTCTCCCTAATATGTGGATGCTAGGGAGAAAATGGGGCATAAGAGGGTCTCCAGGTGAAAAAGGAGAAACCCTAGATAAGCAAAGAAGTTGACTTAACTGAAGCTGATGGATGGGGAGGAGGGCACCCTAATGCACACAATGTACTTTCACGAATATGTCAAAGTCAATCACTAAACTGAACTTGAAAAGGAGGGAGGGCGAGGGTGTGGGGTGGGAATTGGGGAAGGGGTTATATGAGAAATGTGTGTGCATGTATGCCTTTATCAGTTTGTACCTAACAAAGATGTATGATTACAATGCACCAATTAATAAAAAAAAAACTTCCATGGAAACTGACATATTTAAGTCTTCATTTCTTAATTTTGACAATTTACATATTGCTAGGAAATTATATATTTCTTTTAGATTTTCACATATGTTTGTAATAACATCCTTTAAGTCTATTTTCTGATATCTGTGTTATACCTTTAAAAATATTTGCCAACTTGCTTTTTTTTGCTATTTTTCTTAGATTCTTAAAATGTTTATTTGGTTAGTACATTTAATCAAATATTTAAGAAGCCAGTTTTTAATTCATTTGTTTATTTATTTCAATTCCATCAATTTCTTCTTATTAATTTTTTCTTTTTCTTTACTACTAAGGTTGATCAGTATTTTCAACAGAAGTTTTTAATATGAAGTATGAATATCTATTTGTTCTTTTAACTAATATTGGGTGTTTTAAGATGTTACACTTCCTCTTTGATTCAAGGATTATCAAAATATGTCTCAATTTCCAAGTAATTATGATTTTTAAAAAATTTTAAGTATTTATTTTGAAATTTAGTTGATTATGAAAAGGCTTTATTCTATAAAATTTGCACTTCTTTAATTATACTAAGGATTATCTCCATATAAAATTTTTGTTTCTCTGTCTGTTTTTCTTACAAGGAGCCTATGTTGATCATATGAGCCCTTTAGAACTGTAGGTTGTGCCCAAATCTTCGGTTTCTTTAAGGAATAAGATTGTACTCTTTGGGACTGGTCTCTACTCCTGAAAATCACTGTACTTAATGCCTGCCTGAATTTACTTCAAAATTCTAACATTCTTTTCTAATCTCTACTATATATATATATAAAAATCTCTCTCTTGCTTGTTTTTCGCTTATTTATTTATTTATTTATTTATTTATTTATTTATTTATTTATTTATTTATATTTGGTACCAGGGATTGAAGCTAGGGCATTCTACCTCTGATCCACAACCCTAGTCCTATTTATTTTGAAACAGGGTCTTGCTAAGTTGCTGAGATTGACCTCGAACCTGTGATTCTCCTGTCTCAGTCTCGTAAGTACTGTGATTACAGGTGTATCCCATAATGCCCAGCCTTTACAACGTCTTTCCACAAGCCCCTCCTTTATCCTTCTGTGGCTGACCAATCATCAGGCTTAATACTCCTCAGCAGATATACTTCATTATATTTAGGGCATTTCTATGATAAGGCCCAAGTGTATGTCTAGCATCTGTAACTAGAAAGATACGAAGAGGAAGGAAATTTATCAATTTTTTATAAAAGTCTTCATTTTCTTCATTCTTGGCTGTCAATTTCTCAGTTTGTAGTGATATTGAAATAAGAGACAGTTAACTGGGAATTTTTTATTTTCCTTTCAGACAAGGGTCTCTCAAATCATTTTTTTATGGGCAAATGTTGATCTTATTTTCTCTGTACTTGATGATTCTGTGATTCCGACAAGTGAACTTTGTGTGTGGGGTGAAACCACAAGCAAAATAGATTCCCTTATTATAATATCAGATTTCATCTTATGGCTAAAAACTATACAAGAAAACTTAAGGTTTTTTTTTTCCTCTTTTGGTCTTAGAATTTTAAACATGAACAGTGGCATCTTCAGATAAGTGATTTTGAAGGGAATCTGTTTTAACCTACATTTATTTTTGCTGCTACCCTGTGGATTCAGTAACTTTTTTTTTTTTTTTTTTTTTTTGAGGAGAAAGTGTAGTTTCAAGCGGGGTGTCGTGGAGCACACTTGTAATCTCAGTACTTGGGAGGCTGAGATTGGAGGATCGCAGGTTTGCAGCCAGTCTCAGCTACTTAGTGAGGCCCTCTGCAATGTAGTGAGACCCTGTTTCAAAATAAAGAATAAAAAATAGGGCTGGGGGTGTAGCCAGAGGTAGAATGCCCCTGAGTTCAATCCCCAGTACCACACACACAAAAAACAGTGTAGTTTCATATGATATGTTTTCAAATCCTTTTGCTCTTTCTGTTTTGTATATAGTGTTTTAATTTTTTAAAAATTCTTTAAAATATCAAAAATTTGGCCCAGTTCAGGCACATTTCCTGACTCAGAAAACCTTGCCCTGTCATAGTAACAAGCTGCTTTGATAAAAGGACTTGCAGCAAGCTTAAAAAAACACTGCCATATGGCTAACCTGACCTGGTTTTATTTGATTTGAGGTTTCCCAAAGTAATACAATATGTATTTTGCTGTGAGTCAGAGAAAATCAAGGCTTATTCCTGGTTTGGGACCAGGTCATGCAGGAGACTTAAAGTGGTGGATGGTAGGCAGATGTGCCATGTTCCAGGAGAATAAAATCTTTTAAATCATTGGATTCTGGTGTCATAATTTTACATCTTTTTATTTATCTAATTTTCTATAGTTCTCAAAACTATTTGCTTTAGGTTGTAACCATGCATGCCACACTCTGACTTCTCCAATTTTTGTTAGCACATCCCTTTACAAATGCAACACGCATCTGTAAGTATCCTACATAAACAATTATATAAGTGATGATAAATGTATATAATGAGAAATACTATGGTTATGAAATTGATTAAATTAGTGTCTTAAGATGATGGATAATTTTTATTTTCTTCATTTAAAATTTTTGTATTTCCCAAATTCTTAAGAATTAGCATATACTATTTTCGTCATCAGAAAAGCATGGTGTTTTGAAACATACTTCCTAGGAAAGATAGAACTTGTTTTAAAATATTAATATTTTCAAATGGTTTTATATAAAAATATATAAAACAATAAAAAATTCATGAATTAAAAGTAGTTTATTTGAGCTGGATGTGGTGGAGCATGCTTGTAATCCCAGTACTTGGGAGGCTGAAACTGGAGGATCCAGGTTCGTGGCCAGCCTCAGCTACTTAGTGAGGCCCTCCACAACTTAGTGAGACCCTGTTTCAAAATAAAGACTAAAAAAATAGGGCTGGGGAGCCGGGTGTGGTGGCGCATGCTTGTAATCCCAGCATTCGGGAGGCTGAGACCGGAGGATCCGGGTTTGAGGCCAGCCTCAGCTACCTAGTGAGGCACTCCGCAACTTAGTGAGACCCGGTTTCAAAATAAAGAATTAAAAAAAAAAATAGGGCTGGGGGTATAGATCGGAGGTAGAATGCCCCTGAGTTCAATCCCCAGTACCGCAAAAAAAAAAAAAAAAAAAAAATAGGGCTGGGGATGTAACTCAGAGATAGAATGCCCCTGGGTTCAATCACTAGTAACATACACACACATAAAAAGTAGTTCATTTTTACTTGGCTTATAAGTTATTATGGCACTAGCTTTGTAAAGGTAATTATAAGTATACATTTCAGCATGTCATCTTGACTGATCTTCTAGCATTGCCTTTCAATACTATCAGATTTCCCAGGAAAATTACAAACTCAGACTCCATGATCATAATCGAATAAATTAGGTATCAGTGACACAGAAGATAGCATATCGCACCTTTTCTTCTCTCCTTAAAATGCTAATGCTCTTCTCTTCCCTCTTTCTTATATGATGATTCTTATTTCCTTGAGCAAATAGAAGCCATCAGAAGAGAAGTTTCTTATATCCTATTACCAAATGTCCTTATAGTCTTCACGATATTCTTTACTTCCCTTCCCTAATAATGGATAAACTTGCCTTGTTCCTTTCTACTTTTTACCTCTTTACTGGATTGCATCCCTCTTTGGATACAAAAACACTTTTCTTGCAATAATTCATTCATCTTACATTCATATCATGATTTTTCTTAATTACAGGATTATTTTCAGTAGAAATAAAAAGAAACGACCTTCATCTTTATATACTTCCCTGGAGAACAAATCTCTATGCACTTACTGCCCCATTTATCTTGTTTAGAGGAAAAATAGTTATGTAATTCATGTAAAAGTTAAAGGGTTTATTCACTTGATGCACACTGGAGATCAGGTACCTCCCCAAGTAAAAGCAGAGTTTATTGGAGGAGAATCACAAAGGGTTATGGTAGCACTTTTCAAATCTAATTGCTGTGAAATTTGCTAGTGAGAAAGTTTGAGAGTGTTCTATTTTTTCATTCGTTTTGCCTGGGATTGTTGGCACATTGATATCCTAATAGCTGTCAGAACAGTCAGAACAGAGTTTTCAAGAGCTTCTTTGATAAGCCTGTGTTTTGTAGTCTAGGCAAAGTCCGAGGGAGAATTAGCAAAAAAAAAAAAAAAGGTGGAAAACAAAACAGGAATGAGAGAGCAAGGGAAGCTGGGAATCACTCTCATGTCTAGTTTAATTCTTTTACCCATTGTTCTGTTTTATAGGAAATATTCATGCAATTGTTTTCCTCATTCTTTATCTTTTTATTTATTTTTTTAGTACTAGAGGCTGAATCCAGAGGCATTTTACCTTTGAGCTATACCCTCAGCTCTCTTTCATTTTTAAAAAATTTTGAAACAGGGTCTCACTAAATTGCTGAGGGACCTCCCTAAATTGCTGAGACTGGATCTGAACCTGTGACTATCATGTCTCAGTCTCCCAAGTACTGGGATTCCAGTCATGGAACATCACACTCAGCTACTCATATCTTTAATGGCCCACATCTGTGTTTTCTTTTCTTTTTTTTTAATCTGGCTTTCTTCTCCAACATTCCAGGGAAATCCCTTTTGCCAATGTCTTCAATTATGTCATCTTATTGAATCTGATACTAAACTCCAATTCCTACCCAATTTTCAACATCATTTGATCATATGAAATTTTTGCCTCATTGAGAGGTTACGATCCCTCTGTCAGGTGATTTTAGTTAAAATTACATACACAGAACACCTAAATAAATCTTGGGGTTACCGGTGACCACATCACTGGTAGATCCAATGGTAAACTCTTTCTATGTTACACTTGGTATACTGAGTGACTAGATACGCTCAGCTGGCCACTCCTTTCTTGAACACTTTCTTCAGCTGTCTTTGGGACTCCTGACCATTAGAGTTTTCTGGACTAATTCAGAGTTTTCTGGACTAATTCACTAGCCATTTCTTCTCAGTTTTATTAAACTTTACTGCCTTTTCTTTCTGATTTTTACATGTTGAAAAATCCCTCTTCTCTTTGCTTTCTTTATTTCTACATGATCTCATTTAGTTCTATCATTTTTTAAAAAAAGTTTATGTGCTGAAGATCAACAGTGTGTGTGTGTGTGTGTGTGTGTGTGTGTGTGTGTGTGTGTGTGTGTGTTTATGTGTGACTAGAGATTGAACCCAGGGGCCTTCTACCTTTGAACTACACCCCAGCCCTTTTTTAATTTTTTTTTTTAAACAGGGTCTTGCTAGGTTGCTGAGAGTCTGGCTAAATTGCCAAGGCTAGTCTCAAACTTGTGATCCTCCTGTCTCAGCCTCTCAAGTACTGAGGTTACAGGCATGCATCACCTTGCCCGAATGAAAATTCACTCTTAAAAATTTGGCCCCAAATTTAACTTGAGACCTACACTCAAGACTTTATCTTCTGCTTCAGAAGGAAAGAGCTTTGAGTGTCTGGTTACAGCTCTCTTTTTATTGTCTGGAATGGTGCCTAATGTATGGCATATGTTATATAAATGTATGTTGAATAAATGACTGAATGAATCATCCTTCTTCCAGTACACAACGTGTTATTCATTTACATCTGTTTAATTGTGGAACATTCTACCTTTTATACCTGAGGAAGGAATTTTCAACTATTTTTTTCTAGGAAGTTATCTACATCCTTCTACAGAGATGAATCAAAATTAATTTATAATCCTGCCATTTAACAAGACTTTTAAATTAGAGAACTTTATATTGGTATATAAATTGGTATATTAGTATGAATTGGTTGGGAGCTGGAATCATGTTTCATGTGTATTTTTGTTCCTACTACCAGACATCATATTTGGCATATTGTAGATGCAATAGTAATTTTGTTCATATGATGAATACCATTTTCTTCAGTTTGTATAATCAGAAATTAAGTCTTCTTTAAAACCTAAAATTTCTCTTTTTCTTGACTTACTAGTATATAGATCTAACTGTTGCTCCAGATTCCACTGCCACTTCTTATTTCTCTTAAAGATGTTCATCCTGTTATCCTGTTGACCAGTAGAGTCCCATGGTAGCCATTTATATCTTCTAGTGTGAGAAGAACAATCTCTCTGTTTTGGGTTCAGTCTTGTTTTCAAGAAATTTTAGGTAGATATTATATGTATAATCATTCCTCCAGTATACAACTTGATATTCATTTACATCTGTTTAATTGTGGAACATTCTACCTTTTAAACCTGAGGAAGGAATACACATAATATCTATCTATCTATCTATCTATCTATCTATCTATCTATCTATCAATCTATGTATCATCTATACACACATACATGCATACACTTGGAAGTTTTAGCGTTTATAAATACAAATTTATTTCTTTTTAGTTTTCATAGGCATATGTTATTTCCATTTTGGAAACAGGAAATATATAATATGCATAAGATAGGATATATCTTGAATAGGAGATGGTTTGAAACTAGTCAAATGAGATAGAATGTATTATATTCTCAAAAGTGTAATTTAAAAATGTATAAAGACATGGGAAAACCCTAATGTACAAAGCTAGAGGAAAGAATCAGGGTCATTTCAATGTCATTTACTTATTTGCACATGTGTACATATAAAATATATTCACACATATTCATGATGGAAGAAGGAGAAAGACAACAGGACAGAAATATATAAAATGATATGAATTCTCTTTGGAAGTTTTTTTATACATTTTCTCTATTTTTTGTATTTCCAAAATTTCTTTAATCAACTCATGTTTTCTCATACCAGATATTAATCTAAAACAAAATAATTACAAAGTTTCCAAATACAACTATTAAGTTTAGTTAATTGAATATTAAATTTTATATTTTTATTTCATTTAGGAATTTATCTGGTTCTCAAAAGCAGTGAAACTAATACACTATAATAGTTGAAGGAATACTGAAAACAAAATTCACTGAATCAGATAACTTTGATTTTGTTCCTCACTGCCACAAATTACATGACATTTAGAAGAGACTTCACGAGCCTGGCGTGGTGGCGCACGTTTGTAATCCCAGCATTCGGGAAGCTGAGACCGGATGATCCGGGTTCGCTGCCAGCCTCAGCTACCCAGTGAGGCACTCTGCAACTTAGTGAGACCTGGTTTCAAAATAAAGAATAAAAAATAGGGCTGGGGGTATAGCTCGGAGGTAGAATGCCCCTGAATTCAATCCCCAGTACCGCAAAAAAAAAAAAAAAAAAAAAAAAAAAAAAAGACTTCACCCTTCTCTTTATGAGTTCTTCCATCTTTTTTTTTTTTTTTGCGGTACTGGGGATTGAACTCAGGGGCATTCTACCTCCGAGCTATACCCCCAGCCCTATTTTTTATTCTTTATTTTGAAACCTCATTTAGTTGTGGAGTGCCTCAGTAGGTAGCTGAGGCTGGCCACGAACCCCGATCCTCCGGTCTCAGCCTCCCAAATGCTGGGATTACAAGGGTGAGCCACCACGCCTGGCTCGAGTTCTTCCATCTTTGACCTAAGGGTGGTGGCATATCACCTAAAAATCCTTTCTTCCTGGACCTAAGAGTTTATAAGAAGGCTGATATGAGAACTGTTTTGTACCATGTTGCTTAACTCACATAAAAAGTAGAATAATTTCGTGTATTTCTGGGTGCTGTTTGCAATAATCACCTCAAAGTCTCTGAAAGTTAGAAAATATACAATTGTATAAGCATGACAGAGTTCAATACTGATCTTGGATCTTTTGTAAGGAATTTCTCATTTCAGAGTTTCTTTTGAATCAAATCTTATTGGCATATTTTTCTTCTACCCATATATATATACCTCAATTATAATTCTGAGTCTTCATAGGTACAAGCTACAATTAAAATATGTGTGGGAGGACATTAAATGTTGGACATCATAATGCAACTTGAAAAAGAGAAAGAAAGAATCCAAAAACATTTCTATGAATTGGGCTGCCTTGGGTGTGCAAAAGTTGCACAGATGCCTAATCATGTGTGAATAAATTAAGAGAGGAAACGATTGATAAGTGCTCATCTCCTATCCCCAGGCAGGTGGTTAAGAGGCAGCTGGAGAAGCTGTACAAATGCCTGAGGAAGATTTAAACTCCTCACCAGCTGACACCTTTGGACAACTGCGGTGTGTGGGAGAGACGTACAGTAATGAATGTGTGAACGAGGCAAACTCAGTGAAAAGCCATTTTATCACGGGCTAAATCCAGTTATTTTTACTAAAATTGCTACTTTGATATGTTTCTCTGAGATTTCCTGCCCCATTGTCTCTTTCTCTGGGGATTGACCTTCTGTGAGAAGCAGGGAGAGTGAGCCACTGGAGAAAAGGAAGAACTGAGAAACAATAGAACTAAGGATTAAACTGAGCTGAGATGCAGAAGAAAAGCCAGAGGATGCTAAGAGCCTCGGGCAGGGCGGTAAAGTTGGTTGCTGCACACCCACGACCTGCAGAAGCACATCAGCTAAAACCAGGACTTGGCTTTAATAATAGCCTCAATAATAATAGTATTTATAAAGCATATCTCACCAAAGAACTCAAAGCACTTCCCACTCACAGCCTTATTGTGGCTGGGTAGGCCAACTACTCTACCCCAGTTAGGAGGAAGCAGAACAGTTGAGGACCATTGTGCATGAACTGCTCTAAAGCACAGAGGAGCAGGAAGCACAGGGCTTTAATACCTTCCTCCTCATGACGCATTTATTGCCTGGCAGTTTGCCGTTGTTCTTCTCCTCATGTGAAAAAGTGAACAAAAGTCCCCATGAACCTTTTCTAAAAACTTCGTACTAATATCGCCACTTTGCAAAAGGAATATAGTAGTTTCTCAGCTTCTTTTTCCCCGTTCCCATATAATTTTGTCTTTTCCTCCATATAATTATCCATTGCCTTTTTCATGGCCTTAGATATAAAACTTGTGTCCTATAGGTTTTGTATTAAAAATCATTCTGACTTTTAATTTTCATTTTTAAGTTTTAATTCTGATGTATACTATACCTTACTAACCATTCTTCAACCATGAGACATTGGTAGGACCAAAAGAAAAAAATTAATCTTGAATAATTTCATAATAATCATGAGTAGTACCAACTGTAGGGGTACACACATGACCTCTGTGTTCTTTTTAAAAATTTATACATTCCTAAAAACTAGCTATGTGTCACTTTTTGATATCCATTTTCTGATAGTCATTAACACATGTTATATATGATTGAAATTTGACTTAAATTTGCTTGCTTTCTCCTTCTAAAGTGTTCTTGTTCTCTCTCATCTGCCCACCATGACAGTGTGGAGTTCAAGATTACCAAAGATAGGAAATTGGTGCAGTGACTCATTTCCCAAATTTTCAAATATGCAAGTAAGGCATGAATATATTCAATGAAGAGTGTTGACTAAGAGCTGATGAGTACAAGATGATTAACTTTTGAAAAATTAGCATGTGTATACATCCTAGTAGGGAGGCATGGTGAGTGGGTGGTTTGAAAAAGAACTCAAAGCAACTATGGATCCTTTCTAATAGTTTCATTTGTTTGGGGCTCTCATTTATTCACAAGAAGATAAAACATTGGAGAACACACAGAATAACCAAGATTTGAAAATTTTCCACTCACAAAAAGCTCATGCCTTGTACCTACTTTCAATTTTTAGTCAATGTATAACATATACTGACAAAAATATTTGCTTACATCATATATATTTGTTTATATAAAAGTGTGAATATGATTTGTCTAAATAAAGGAAACATGTCCTTTGAAACAAGAAAAAAAATTGAGAAGTTCATCGAATGACCTCATTTTGTGGAAATTTAAATATCTTGCACAGAAAATTACTCTTGCAATAGAAATGTCAGCCTCACCACATGCTGAGCTTCTCTACCCCCTCAACGTTCTGCCGTTCATGAAACCACGGGAATGTCAGTGTGAAAAGATATAGTTATATAATGTATAATGTACTGTGCCATCTTGGGGAATTTTATAACACACCAGTTATTTGTTTCTGAACATTTTCCTGGATGCTTTTCAGAAGTCCCTGTTGGAACCAAAGTTGCCCTTGTCCTTAGACACACCTTGACTAATGTTCAATAAATAATCATGTAAATGTGAGCATGATTTTTAAAAATTCTAACATCCATTTCCTTAAATCAATCTAGATGGAAAAGGGAAGTGAACAAAATTGTTCCAATGTGTTATAAACACTCTTATTTTCATGTGGAAATTCTTATTTAAAAACCTCAGAGACATATTTTTGGTGAATAAAAAGAGGGAGCAGTTGTGTCGAAATTCTTTCACCTCAATTAAGATATTAGAAAACATAAGAAACATTTTTTAAACTAGAGTTTCAAATTCTGACTAACTGAGATTAGTAAAATATGTTTTCAAAGTTTAGAAAGGAAAAGTAATCAATTGTTTTTCTCTTTGGAAGTAATATGCAATATTTATTGAATTTCCAAACAAGATCACAATAATTGCTTGGTTTTCATCACCTAATACCTTTGTGTCAATAATAAAAGTGTTTCCAGGCAGTGTTTTGAAGCAGGGCTTTCTTGAAATAATTGTTTTGCTAGGAAAATTTAAGAGAGGACCTCTATTACTACTTCTTATTTCTCATCTGCCTTTCTCCCCTTTTCCTGACTATGACAAACAGCAAGATAAATTTTAATGAAAAATTTTTTCTTTAAGTTTCTGCCTCTCTCTATATATGTAAGTATGTAGTGTTTGTGCATATATATATGTAATTCTTTAAACTATATAATTTATATGTATATTATGTATTATTTAATTCTAACAAATCATAAACCATTTCATGAATTACATGCATTATATTATTTAATTATAATATATTTGTAATTGTAATAAATCACTTATATTAATTATAATTAACCACAATAAAATGAGTGAATTCTCATAGAATTATGTTGCCCTGGCATTTGGAAAGAGATTGACTTATTCTGTTGAAACACATAACTCTGATGCGTTTACAATTGGCAGTTTCCAGGATGGTTGTATAAAATTTCAAAATAGAACTATGCATCTTGGAAAGAATGCAGTTTTTAGATAAGACCAAATCAATGTTTTTCTATGCTATGTGCCATTCCTAGACTGGAATCATCTTCAAATATTAACCTATGAAAATAATCTCAGAAAACACATGCAAAGAAATTGCAGCAAACTCTAGAATTACAACACTAAAGCACTCATATGCAATCTAGATTAGACCAAACAGACTGCACAATATAATATCTACTCATACCTCTTTTATGGGTTACTAAATTTTTTTGAACTACTGTGAACATAATTTTGTTATTGTAAGTAAGTATTAAAAAGTGTAGAGTTTTTATTCCTTCTAATACTCTAAATAAACATTTATGAAATAGTGTTTTAAGATGGAAAAAATATCAGTATAATTGAATCAATTTAATGTGCTTTTATGATACATTATAGTCTCACATCAGAATATAAATCATGTTGAAAATGACATACATGCACACAGCACTTGGTGCCCCTGTCCTGCCAACTTAATCAATTTTGTAACTTTGTTTATCAGTAATATTCAAAATGGAAAATATAAAGGGAATTAAATAAATTATCATAAATTCATTGATTCTTGAATTTATACCATCCTCACAACTTTTCTTCTTAGAACTAAATGTTAGCAACTGCAGAGATTAATCCAAAAAAATCATGTAAGAGGATAGAAGAGCTAACATGACTTAATCTTCAATAAACATTACAAGGTGCAGTTAATGACAGTTAAATATTACACAGACACTATAGTAAATCTAAATTTTATAGTTTTTATTTTGAGTAGAGTACCTCTTTTTCATATACTTTTACTGGTGCATTGTAGTTTCACATTATAATCTAGTTCAAGGTCATAGTACAGAGTAGAATATCTTCACTTAAAATTATATAACTTTCAATTCAAAATTTCAGCTAAAATGAATGTTTATTTCCTGTAGAGATCTCATTCGAATGTGATACAGGGGGAGGACTTTTTTTTTTTTTCAAAAAGAATAATAAAGATAAAGAGAATGGGAGAAGAAACGAGAGTCAAGCAATTTTAGAAGCTGGAAAGTAGGTAGTCCAAATGTTCTTGATTCAAAAGAACATGTTCTTAACCTGGTCTCCAAGCCAGAAAAGGGGAAAGCCAAAAAGCTGCTAATTTTATACCAGTCTATAACAACTCAAGCACACAGCTTTTTTTTTTTTTTTATAATTTAAATTCTTTTTTTTTTAATTTTTATTGTAGTAATTCGTGCAATATAGCATACACCTTTGTTAAGTACAAATTGTTAACAACATATTTGCACACAATACTCATTTGACCCCTTCCCCGATTCCCTCCCCATTCCCTCCCCCTCCCTCCCCCTAAGGTTCACTTCAGTGAGTGACCTTGATATGATTGTGTAGGTACATCATGTGTTTTAGGGTGTCCCTCTGCCCCATGCATCCACTACAATTAAATCAACTTCTTTGCTTATCAAGGATCTCTCTTTTTCATCTGGAGACCCTCCTATGCCCCATCTTCTCCCTAACATCCACATATTAGGGAGAACATATGCTTCTTAACCCTTTGTGACTGACTAATCTCACTTAACATAATGTTTTCCAGTTGCATCCATTTCCCTGCAAAGAACATGATTTTATTCTTCTTTATGGCTGAGTAAAATTCCATTGTGTAC
>PVLC010006035.1:0-72054 GCA_004027655.1 Graphiurus murinus
ACAAACAAAAAAAAAAAAAAAAAAAAAAAAAAAAAAAAAAAAAAAAAAAAAAAAAAAGAAAAGAAATAGGGTCTCACTAAGTTGCAGAGAGCCTCACAAAGTCATTGAGGCTGGCTGCGAACCCGGATCCTACAGTCTCAGCCTCCCAAATGCTGGGATTACAAGCGTGCACCACCAAGCCCAGCTAAAGAGATTTTTAAAACTGTTACACAGTGCCATTCTCCTCACTTGTTTTTTTTTAAAAGAATTGTTTTCATGGTTATTTATATTGAATTTATTTTAATATAATTTCTTCATTTTAATTTTAAATATAGTAGACATCAATAGAAAAATCTCATATGCACAACTCTTTGGGCTCCTCAATAATTTGACAGCGTGAAGGGGTTTTGAAACAAATTTAGGATGGATAGATGGGTTCTAAGATTGGTTCTTAAGTATGTTGAACCTAAGTTTCTTCTTTATTGGGTTAGGTTGCTACAGGATAGGAGATTTAAATTCCTTGGGAAAAGTCTTCTGGCTTTTTATTTGATACCTAACTATACTTTTTTTTTTTTTGCGGTACTGAGGATTGAACTCAGGAGCGGTCTACCTCCGAGCTATAACCCCAGCCCTATTTTTTATTCTTTATTTTGAAACCAAGTCTCACTAAGTTCGGAGTGCCTCACTAGGTAGCTGAGGCTGGCCGCGAACCCGGATCCTCCGGTCTCAGCCTCCCGAATGCTGGGATTACAAGCGTGCGCCACCACGCCCGGCTCCTACCTATACTTTTTTATACTCTTATTAGTGCATTGTAGTCGCACATCATAATGTACTTCATAGTGACCTATTTTTAGCATATAAAATATATGACAAAACTTAATTTGATTATTAAATTTGACTTCATGTGCTACAAAAAGGCATTACTTATAAATCATGTGATTGAAAAACTACATCTGAAAGAATGAAAAAAGAACTGCAGAAAATGGTAAGTTATTTTCTAGAAGTCAGAATAGGCAAATGATTGTGAGAGAAAGCATTATCTTATGAAAGTCTTAGGGAAACAAGATAATATGCCAAACACCTTAAAGATTAAAAGATTATATACTGATAAGCAAATATGTACATATTTTACATATATTAAATATATACAATGCATGTTATATATATTATATATAAACATTTTAATTATTGACACACTGTAGTTTTAATCTAACTTTAAAAAAAGAAATAAGCCAGGCATGGTCATGCATGCCTATAGTCCTAGTACTTGGGAGGCTGAGACAGGAAGATCACTGTTGATTGACATTGCCTTCCACAGTGGCTGTATCAATTCCTATTTCCACTAGTACTGTGTCACTTTCTGTTGTTTTGTGTTTCAACCAACTTTGCATCCTGCGCCGCGCTCTTTTCTCCTCCTCCTTCTGTCTGTCTGTCTGTCTCTCTCTCTCTGTCTCTCTCTGTCTCTATCGGAATCCCTCTTACCAAAGAGTTGAACTAACTCCTCATCCTTTTAGACTATAAAGTCATCTAGTCATCGTGGCAAAAGTGACACCTGACAATGTGTGTGCATATACACACATTCATTCTACCCTACTCTGCTGGATTGAGTTAGTTGCCCTTTCTCTATGACTAATAAAACATTAGCTACCAACAGATGAGATGTTTTCTCCATATTAATACCACGTAATTTCTTAATTTTGGATCATTCATTGGTAGTGTATGGAAAGACAACAGATTTTGTGAGTTAATATTCTGCAACTTTGCTGAAATCATTGCATTACTTCTAATTTTTTTTCCTACAAGATTATACATAAGATCAGATCAGCTGCAAATTTTTTGTTTTTCTTTTGTAGTTTTGTGACATCCTTTTCTATTTGAATATTTTACTTCTTTTTCTTGCATAATCTGGCTAGAGCCTGTTGTACAGTGTTAAATAGAAGTGGTGAAGGTGGGCAATGTTATAACCATTCTTAGAAAAGAAAGTGTTGAACTTTTTAACATTAAGTGGTGTTAGCTGTCTTTTTTTGTGTGTTATTTTAAGAGTTCTTTATCATGATAAAAAGTTCCTTTCTTCTACTTTGTTTAGTGTTTTTATTACAAAAACATATTGGATTTTGTCAAATGCTTATTCTCTGATATTGGTTGAGATTATCATGTGTTTTTTATTCACTTCATTCAATTAATGTGCAATAATATAGATTTTTAAAATATGTTGAACTAGTCTTGCATTCCTTTGATAAATCTCACTTGGTCATGGTTTAGAATCCTTTTCATATACTGTTGGATTTGTTTTCCTAGTATTTTGCTGTGGATTTTATATCTATATTCATAAAAAAATTTGTTCTAAATGGTTTTTTCCTTGTGGTGTCTTTTTCTAGATTTGGTGTCTGAGAAATGCTGGCCTCAAGAAGTGTGGATTTCCAGTTGTCTTGACTCTGTATTGAAGAGTAGTCACATGTTCCCTTCTCTTGTATTTTGAGAAAAATTGAAGTTAATTTTTAAATTTTTTGATAGATACCATCAGTGAAGACATTTATTCTTTGTTCTTTATTGGGAGGTTATTGATTTCTGATTGAAAATCTCTTTTTGTTGTTGTTTTAGGTCTTTTGAGGTTTTCTGTTTCTTCTGTGTCATTTTTGGTAGTTTGAGTGTTTCTGGGACTTTGCCCACTTCATGTAAATTATCTAGTTTGTTGGCATACAATAATAACCTTAACAACAATATCTTTTTTTCCTTAAGGTTGATAGTAATGATTATACCCATTCATGTTTCTAATTTTAGTAATTTTGAATCTTTTTCCTTTTTTTTCTTGATCAGGCTAGCTAGAGTTTTGTCAATTTTGTTGATCTTTTCAAAGAACTGGCACTTTCAGTTATTGTACTTCTCAGCTTCAGAATTTTTATTTGGTTCCTTTTTTATAATTTCCATCTGTTTATTGATATTCTCTATTTGGTGAGACATTATTCTGGTTCCCTTTAGTTCTTTGTCTAGAGCTTCCTTTAGTTCTTTCACCATATTTAAGATAATTGCATCAAAGTCTTTGTCTAGTATATCCAGTGTCTAGCTTTCCTTGGACAGTTTCTATTAATTTATTTCCTGTGTGAATAGGATACACTTTTGTGTTTATTTGTATGCCTCAGATTTTCTTGTTGAAAACTGGACATTTTGAATATTATAATATAGTTGGAAATCCGTTTCTTCCCCTCTCCCAAGGGATAATTATTACCACTTGTTAGGGTTGTTATTTGTTTAATGACTCTACCAAACTTTTTTTAGTTTGTTTTTTATTGTGTGTAACAGCTGCATTCTGTCTTCTCTTAGGAGTCAGTTATGATTTGACAAAGATTTTCTCAAAAAACAACAATAACAAAAAACTCCTAATGCTTACAGATTGCTTCTGTGTTGGGACATTCAGTGATCATCCAAACCACTTATGCGTCTGCCTTAGCCTTCACTTCCTGCTTGTACAGAGCAGGAAGGTCTACTAGAGATGAAAGGTTTGGGTCTTTTAGGGTGTTTTCTGAACATGTGTCCAGCCCTGGTTATGCATGTTACCTTGTAGAATTCTGAGATACATAGGAGCTTTCCAAAGCTTTTATTCTTTTAAGTATCTCCTGCCCCAGTAGCATACAATCACAGTTCTTTAGGCATAAGATCCACATTGGTCTCTCTGGTGCCAACAACTGCACCATATGGGATGCTATTATGTCTGCAGCCATGTAGAGAAGTTGTGGGTAGTGGTAGGTAAGTCAAATACCACAGAGCTTTCATGGGCTTCTTTCTTCATTAAGCATTCTCTTGTTTGTTGTAAGGTTTTGATTAGATTGTAATTTATGAAAATGTTGATTCTGATAGTTTTTGCCAGTTTGCTCATTGCTTTGGAGGCATTGAGTTTTAGAATTCCTGACTGCCATATTTTATCATGTCACTACACTTTTTTGGAGGAGCTGAATGTAAATGAATATAATGCTCATTGCCTACTTTGCTTAATGTATTGTGTTTAAAAGTAATGTATATATTATTTACCTTTTTAAAAGGTTAAATCTGTGTGTATGTTGTGTGTGTGTAGTGCTGGGAATTGAACCCAGTGGCATTCTACTACCAAGCCCTATTTTATGTTTTATTTGGAAACAAGGTCTCACTAAGTTGCTGAGAGCTTCGCTATTTGCTAAGGCAAGCCTCGAACTTGGCATCATCCTGTTTCAGCCCTCCAGGTATTGAGATTACAGGCATGCACCACCACGCTCAATTCAAAGGTTAAATCTTTGTTCAAATATTTGAGCATCATGTTGGTATTAAGATAAACTGTCTCTTACCCATAACTAGATAGCCTAATGCTGCTTTATTCAAGCTGTTTTTTCCCAAATTTGGGGGACCATAACTACTATATTGCTACTGCTTTTCATGGTATGCTAACCATTCAAAGAAGTCACCAATGCAGTGTTTCTTAACAGGGAGCAATATTACTTTTGCCAATATTTAGAGACATTTCTGTTCATTATATTTGGGTTATGTTAATGGTTATGTGGATAGAACCCATGGATTCTGCTAAACATCCTACTATTTATAGGACAAGACTCCCATGAAAAAGGATATTCTAACATGTTGGTAATGCTGATATTAAGAAATACTGATTTTGATGTATCATTCTCTTAGATTCCTTAAGTTGGCTGATCACATGTATTGCTATAAAGTTTAGATGTAACTACTTTATCTTTGAGGAACATGTTGGTAATGCTGATATTAAGAAATACTGATTTTGATGTATCATTCTCTTAGATTCCTTAAGTTGGCTGATCACATGTATTGCTATAAAGTTTAGATGTAACTACTTTATCTTTGAGGAGGGAGGAAGGGGACTTCTCTTTCAGAAATAGTATCTGTGAATAGAATAATTTCATTACTTTCTCTTTTTGAAACATCATGTAATTGATTTTCTTTAATTTTTAACAGGTTTTTGTTTTGTTTTTAATTTGGAGCCAGGGTCTCACTATGTTATGTTGCCCAAGCTAGCCTTGAACTTCTGGACTCAAGTGAACCTTCTGCCTCTGCCTCCCAAGTGTCTGGGACTACAGGCATGTACCATCACATCTCTCCTTTTAATTCTTAAACTTTTGGTGATACAGAAAAGACACAAATGAATTCCTATGAATTGATTAGCTTTAGCAATTATCAACACTTAACCATTTCCCAACATTTTTGGAGGTGTTTTTTGTTTTTGGTATTAGAGATTGAACCCAGGGGCATTTCACCTCGGAGGTACACCCTAGCCCTTTTTATTTATTTTGAAACAGGGCCCCACTTAGTTGTTGAGGTTGTCCTCAACCTGTGATCTCCCTGTCTCATCGTAATCCCAAGTACTGGGATTACAGGCATGTGCCATCATACCCAGCATTTTTGGAGTATTTTAAAGTTTCATTTTCTTTGTGTCACATGTCTTTTCAAGGTTAGTTTGTTAGGATAGATCTAGATAAGGTTTTTCTAGGATGGGGTGTGTGTGTATGTGTGTGGACACTAGAAATCGAACCCAGAGCCTCAGGCATGCTAAGCATGCCCTCCACCACAATCGTCACCTCTAAACAGTTTAAACATTGCAAGTGATTGGTTTCTTAAGTCTCTTTTTATAACAGGCAACCGCCCTCTTTTAGAAAATATATGTATTTATTGAAGAACCTGTGTTGTTTTGTAGAATTTCCTACATTCCAGCTTGGCTGATTATATCCTTTAGATAATATCATTTTAATATATTCCTGTAGTCACCCCTCCCTTTTTTTCCTGTCAGTTGGTCACTAGAGATTTTATTCAGTTCAGTTTTTTTTAAAGCAGTATGTCATAGACTCTAATAATACAGGTGTCACTGCACAATTTGTCAAGTTATTTTATATATCATGCTTATTATAGATTGATATATCTGGGTATATGCACACATTTACATATATGCACATTTACATATACAGATGCACATATTGCTCCATAGCAAGTAGGCACATAATTGCAGGTTGTTCCATCTTAGTGATAATACTGATCTGGGCAAATGTTGTCACCTTGATCCAGCATGTTTCCCTTTTACCTAATGTTTTCATTAGTGGTTAGCAAAAGCGATCATTGTTCTTAAATAATTCCTTTTGTAGTAGCACATGATCAAATTAATGCTCCATGCACAAATCAGTTTGTCTTGATTACTGGCTTTGTGCCCTTGGGAGCAGAGTATGCTGTTATTGTATCAACTCAGTTTTGCTGGCACTTGCTTTGCATATAGTAACCTTGCTCTATCAGTGGTTCTAAATCGTGGTTCTGAATTAGAATCACTTGATTTAATTGCTCAGGCAACCTTTGTTGTTTTTTTTTTTTTTTTGTGGTACTGGGGATTGAACTCAGGGGCGTTCTACCTCTGAGCTACACCCCCAGCCCTATTTTTTATTCTATATTTTGAAACCGAGTCTCACTAAGTTGCGGAGTGCCTCACTAGGTAGCTGAGGCTGGCCGTGAACCCGGATCCTCCGGTCTCAGCCTCCCGAATGCTGGGATTACAAGCATTACAAGCGTGCGCCCACGCCCGGCCTCAGGCAACCTTTGTATTAGAGGAAAACAGACTAGCATAGTAAAATGGAACTATTTTCACACATTATAGTTACTTATTGAATGAAGCAGTGTTCTATGCAATCATATCATTGATAAGCATCTTATTCATCTGTGTAACTTTTAAAATTTAATTCTTACAATCAGATCTTCCTTTTCACTTCTATCTATATTATCTCCAAGTCATCCCATCCCCTTTAATGTAGCTATCCAATAATATTTTGTTTATATCTAGAGATTTTATAACTATATAAGCAAATTATCTTTTTATCCCATTTTCCAAATGGGTTATCCACTTGTTCTGGGGCTATTTGTTGGAAAAATTATTCTTTCTCTGTTGAATTGCCATTTGTCAGAAAATCTATTGACCATATTTATATGGATCTATTACTGGGCTCTTCCATTACATTCTGTCGGATCTATGTCCTTCAGTATCACACTGCCTTGTAAACTGTCTAGTAATTGAATCCTCCAGTTTTTTTCTTCCCTTTTTCTTTTTCATCTTTGTGTGTGTGTGTGTGTGTGTGTGTGTGTGTGTGTGGTACTGGGGATTGGACCCAAGGGGATTCTACCTCTGAACGACACTCCCAGCCCTATTATTTTTTTTTAATGCTTTATTTTAAAACAGTGTCTCACTAAGTTGCTGAGGCTAGCCACAAACCTGCAATCCTCCTGTTTCAGCCTTCCAAGTACTGGGATTACAGGTGTGCACCACTACGCTTGGCTTTTATTATTATTTTTCTGTGTGTGGTGTGGTACTAGGGATTGAAACCAAGGGCCTTTTACCTCTGGGCTATACTCCCAGCCTATTTTGTTTGGAAACAGGTTCTCACTAAGTTTTTGAGAGCCTTACTAATTTGCTGAGGCTGGCCTCAAACCTGGGATCTTTCTGTCTCAGCCACCCAAGTACTAGAATTACAGGCATGCACCACCACTCTGGCTCTTTATTCTTTTTAAAAGTTGTTTTGGCTCTTTTAGTTCATTTGCCTTTAAGTACGGATTTTTTTAATTGGCTTTGTTTGTTTTCTACCCAGAAAAGCCCACTGGGGTTTTAATGGGAGTTGAATTAATCTACAGATAAAATGAAAAAAAAAAAAAAAGCCATTTTAAGAATACTGAGTCTTTCCATTCATGAGCATTGTATGTCTCTTCATTTATGTCTTTGATTTCTCTCACCAGTATTTCCTAGTGTTTTGCTTTTCTCCCCCCATCCCTCCCTGTGCTGGGGATCGAACCCAGGGTCTCAAGCATGCCAGGCAAAGTGCTCTGTCATTTAAAATGAGGTACATCCCTAGCCCCTATTTTGTAGTTTTTATTGGTGTGTAGATTTTGTATGTGTTTTTTAAAATTTGTACTAGAGTATTTTCAGAAGTTTTTTTGGTGCTATTATAAAAGATACTTTTTTAAAATTCTGATTTCTAGTTGTTCATTGGTAGTATATAGAAATAACAACTGTAATTTATGAGTTTGCTAAACTTTACCTATTTAGTTCTGGAACCTTTTTTGTAGAGTCCATAGAATTTTTCACATAGACAATCATATCTGCTAATAAAGGCAGTTTGCGTGTCTTCCTTTCCAAAAAAAAAAAAAAAATGTCTTTATTCTTATAGCTCTATTACAATGCGAGGTCTTCTGGTATGGCATTGAGTAAGAGTGGTAAGAGCAGACATCCCTCCTTGCATTATTTTCCATCTTAGGCAGGAATCAGTACTTTCCTGGTACCTTTTTTTTCTTTAAATATATAAATCTCAGATTTATGATCACTTGGCAAGGAATCCTGTTTAATTTTATTTTCCAGGTTGCGCACAGTTTTCCTCATATCATTTGTTGACTGACATAGCTCCTGATTCCTACTGTACTATATGCATGTATGTCTTTTCCCCTGTTACAGACATGCACACATAGGAATTCTATGAAAGTACTTATTTTTTTTTAAGTACTTATTATTATACTTCTTTGTAGTTTATTATGTTGTGGGCACTTTGTATTAGGTTGAACTGTATGAAGTTGCTGATGTTAGTTTATAATCTATAAAATCTTGTTTCTAACTGGGACCCAAAACTGAGGAAAAAACCATGGTACTTCTGACAAGATTGAATTACAGTATCAGAAATGTTCGTGCCTGAGGAAATGTATTGTGTGTTAAGCAAAATCATAGAACACTAAAAGTACTTATTGCATTGCTTTATAGTTTATTATGTTGTGGGCATTTTGTATTAAGTTAGACTGTATGAAGTTGCTGCTGTTAGTTTATAACCTATGAAATCTTGTTTCTAACTGGGACCAATAACTGAGGGAAGACGAGATTGAATGATATTATCAGAAATGTTCCTGCATGAGAAAATGTCCATCACTATTGTGTGTTAAGCAAAATCATAGAACTGGGTATACTGATGTGAAGGAAATAGAACCCCCATCTCCCTGCCCTTGAAGGAGATGCTCAGTTTTATAGTCTTTAGATACATTCCACTCTGTGATCAACCTCTTGATTTATGCACAAGTTTAGTCTCATGTATGCTTAGTTTGAATCTACTTGTGATCTAGTCTCATGATAATGTCTTGAAATACAGAGCACTGTGGCTGTAATTCTCTAAATAAATGACTGAGAAGTGAGACATGCTTTGCTATATGCGACAATTTTGTGTGAGAAGATGCTCTACATACTTTTTTAGTTTGTTTATTGCAACTTAAATACCTTACTTTGTAGCTAGTGGATTGAATAAACAGCAGTAAATAAAGGGCAGCAAACATTTTTCCTTTTGAAATAACTCAGTATTTCAATAGAAGAGAAGCATTAAGTCATTTATAATAGAAAAATAAAACTTTTTGATATTTTCTTAGAGTGGAGGGGTAGTTTTTCATTGTAAATCACAGGTGGAGGGAAGTTGTATTAGTCTTTTTGGTCCTTAGGCTCTCATGCTGATTTTTTTTTTTTTTTTTTTTTACTACCTGTATTACAAATCTGAGTGAAAGAAATAGGTGAGAGATTTTGTTTAAGCTTTATGAAGCCAGAAAAAGGTTTTTTAGGTCATTGCTGTAATCTTTGCACTTAGCACAAAGTAGTTAACAATCATTGAGCAGTATTTATGAGGGTAGGATACTAGGCTAGCCATATTTAGTTAAAGTGAGAACATATATTTTTACATAAGATATCTAATGTTATTACAAAGGAAAAAGTCACTTCAAGTATGTGTTGCTTGATAAGGATCAAGTCACATAATTTTTTAGATAATTAAACTGTAGTTATAAATTCTGTAGTAACAGAAGGCTATTTGATGTTTCAGTCAGAAATTTGTCCATGATATTGTTTTGCGTTTGACTATTAATAAGATTAAAATATAACTGTTAAAACCTATGAACCTAGCCGGGCGTGGTGGCGCATGCTTGTAATCCCAGCATTTGGGAGGCTGAGACTGGAGGATCCGGGTTCGAGGCCAGCCTCATCTACCTAGTGAGGCACTCTGCAACTTAGTGAGACTCGGTTTCAAAATAAAGAATAAAAAATAGGGCTGGGAGTGTAGCTCGGAGGTAGAATGTCCCTGAGTTCAATCCCCAGTACCGCAAAAAAAAAAAAAAAAATACAAACGAAATAAAACCCTATGAACCTCTTTTTTTTTTTGGCGGTACTGGGGATTGAACTTTGAACTCAGGGGCATTCTACCTCCCAGCTACACCCCCAGTCCTATTTTTTATCTTATTTTGAAACAGGGTCTCACTAAGTTGCAGAGGGCCTCACTAGGTAGCTGAGGCTGGCTGCAAACCTGGATCCTCCCGTCTCAGCCTCCCTAATGCTGGGATTACAAGCGGGCGCCACCACGCCCAACTATGAACCTCATTCTTTTATTTGAAGCCCTTTTTTAATATGTGAGACTCAGGGAATAATTTACCTTTGTATTGGTAATAATACAATTTTAAAAAGAGTACTGAGGAAATTTTTTTTGTATTTGTTGCTGCCAAATGGCAAAATAATTATTTCACTATGTCTCTTACATTCTGTAGGACTTACAGTAATTTTACAAAAATTAATCTCATAATTTTTGATGCAGTTAATTTGTTCATAAATAATTTTGATATATTTTAGTATGTTTAGAACTGTAGGTAACCAACCCTCTTCACCATAGTGGGTAGGATGGTTTCTACTTATTTTAGAGGAGCATATTAGGACATTAACAAGTAATTACTATAATAGAGATGGTTAAAAACAAATGACAAAAAAACTTTACTACGCTTCTTCCAGACTAGTAAGAACCGTGCCTGGCAGCATTTTCTTCTCATTTTAAGACAGGGAATTTAATTCTGACATTAGTTCTTTCTATGTCATTACACCTGAGAATTATGGCTCTGTAATTTTTTTTTTTTTTTTTTTTTTGCAGTACTAGGGATTGAACTCAGGGGCGTTCTACCTCCAAGCTACACCCCCAGCCCTATTTTTTTATTCTTTATTTTGAAACCGGGTCACACTAAGTTGCGGAATGCCTCACTAGGTAGCTGAGGCTGACCTCGAACCCGGATCCTCCGGTCTCAGCCTCCCGAATGCTAGGATTACAAGCGTGCGCCACCACACCTGGCTGGCTCTGTAATTTTTTAGGCTTAATTTTATTTACTTGAAGACAAGCCATTTCACCAAAATTAGCTGGTAGGAAATTTATTTTTATTCTGGGATATTATTATGTAAGAATATAAAAATTTCTTAGGTATCTCATGGATAAATATATAATTATTAATTTGTAAGTAGCTGGATGTGTTATTAATGAGTATATTTGAACAGGTTTTTGTGTGTTTTTAAGATTTTTTAAGGACAGCTTGTTGCCAGGAATTCTAAGAAACAAATCCCACTTTTGGGGTCTTTTCTGAGATTCTGATAAGGTTTGGTTTATATATAAAGAAAGCCTTTAAAAAACTTAGTATACAGATTAGTAATTTCTTGGTAGAAGGATAAAACTAAATTCTGAGTTAGTAAAATTCAAAGTAGGTTTTAAATATTATCTAGTAATTTAGTGTTTTCTAAAGATATTAGCTGTTTATAAGATAGCCCTTCATTTCTAGGATCAGCATATTCTTGCTTTTGATATTTGTTTTCTGCCACAGGCCTGTGATTGGAATTGAAACAATACAGCTACTGCTTCTACCAGAGGAAAATAGTATGGGAATTCCTTTTATGGTAGGTTATTTTCTAGTAGTATCTTTGAAGTAATATAGGCAGCTTTTGTAATTCATAGTTTGTCACTTTTTATGCCTCTTCATAAGATGAACTTATATATATAACTGTGTGTGAATAAATACTTAGTGTCAGCCCAGATCTTTCATTCGAGACATTTTGTAGTAGGCCTTGTGTAGTGGAAGATTTACTTAGTATATAGCAATTACTCAAATTCCATTTCCAGTGAAGGAGGCTTATAAATCTAAGATCTCTATGTTGTAGATTAGAGAAGAAAACATTAAATAGATGAGAATAACAAATGGGCCTGCAACTATTTTTATTTCCTGAAAAATAACAAATTACCAAATGTTTTCATTTTCTTGTCCAGTTGATCATCACTCTGCCTATCATCCATTTAGTAATCACTAGAGGACCTCAATTATATGAATGACTCCTGGATTTCTAGTGAAAGTAGTTTTTTAAATCTCATAAACTCTAGAGGTTTTAGAGGGTACTAATAAAAACAAATATATACACACACACACACACACACACACACACACACACACACACACATATATATATTATGGTACTGGGACTTGAAGACAATATATGTGTGATAATTTTGGTATCATTGTTTAGGCTTCCTATCTGAAATTGAAACATATTCAAAGATTTGTAGACTATTAAAGAAGAAACTATAGCCCAGTAATTTGTTTCTTTACCATTACCAAGCTGCAATCTCCTGTTCTTTAAAGTTAACTATCTTATGGTCCCAAACAGTGATACATTTTGATATTAAGTAGACTTGATGCAAAGTTACTTCAAAACAACAACAACAAAAAATCACTCTTACTGGGTTTTTGTAAAATTTGTTCTTAGTTATATTAAACTTTTTTGTTTGTTTTTCCTTTTAAGAAGAGGAGGTGATTAGAAAGCTGTTATGTTGGAAATGGAAAGATTTTATGCATCTGTTTTCTGGTAGGAGAGGAGCAGATTATTAGGAACATTAAATTGGAGTAAATATGATCATTCAAAATTTATATTCCCTTTAGAAATTCTGACTTCTATTTATCTACCACCTCTTTTGTTGTTCTTGTTAGTACATAGGATGACTTACTTCCTGTTACCTGGAATGGCTGTTGGTGACTTGAATGCCACTGGAAATTTGCCCCTTCACACACTTTATTTCTGTTCTTCATAAGCCACTTTCTAGCTTCTGGCTCGATAAAGGCTTTGACTGAATCTTACAATGCTCCCATCCTTTCTCAACCCAGCATTTGAATAATGGGTGGTAAAGACAGAAAAACAAAACAAAAACTGGCAAACTTTCTACAGTAAAATAATATTTGATTTTGATTAGGAGAAAGGCACCATCAATACCACATAGTCCATTTATTTTTTTCTTTCCTGATAATGCATTTTGGAGACCATTTAACTGCTTTTCCTATGATCACTTTGTAAGTTGCAGTTGTTATCTCTTACCACTGGATGGTGCTTTTGTATTGGTTATTGCAATCTCTTTCTAAACTTAGATAACCAGGGTAGGGCAGGAGAAGGTAGTAGGGGGGTGGCTATAAAGCATGTGTGCATGTGCATGTATAAAAATGTCCCAGTGAAACCTATTAATTTGTACAATTAATAATTTTTAAAACTTTCATTATAAAAATTAAGGTCATACAGCTAAGCAATTCAAGCTAGTAAAATAAGCATCAAGTGAGCCAACATACATTATATATATTTTAAAGGTAAACCTTTGTATATGAGTAAAATGATTAAGAACTATATCTGACTGTGTTTTCTAATATAGTCTTTGAATCTTAAAAACATAGATGTTTTGATTTTTTTAAGATGATACTCTATTTTTTGCAGTGCTGGAGATCAATGCTCAGGGCCTTGACATACTAAGCACCCTATCACTGAATTATACAGGTGATACTATAACTTAATGGCATCTAAATAAAACCACAGTTTATTAAGTTATAATACTGCAAAAATTTAGATAGCTGTAGTTTTTAAAACTGACCTTGATCTTGTCGTTTTCTCCTATCCAGTAGCCATTAAGACTTCTTTCATTAAAGCCCTTTTGTTTTACAGATATTATGCTCAAATTCTGCTTTAAGCTACCAGATGATTTCTGTTGGCACTTATCCTATTTGAATGAGTTGAAACTTAGGTCTGTGTATGTAGAGTTTATTTGGAATTGTAATAACACTATGGAGATTCCAGTTCGGAGAAGAAGCATAAAAGCATGTATCTTAAATTACCTCTTTTTGTAATCTACTCTTCGCTAGCTATTTGAGAACTTTTGAAATGAATTTAGAGGCTGTTGTAGCCCAGCAAGTTTAATATCTCAACTGTTTTGGTTTGCCCTCAAAGGCCCAACTGTAGGCTCACAGGAGTCATGAGTGTTATAGCTTTGGCTTTGTAGATTTGCTTCTTAGAAGTGAGTCCTCATATAGGAAGTGTTTTAAGTTTTGGTAATGTGAGCTTTTGTCATTTAATCCCTCTAGGCCATATTTTTCTAATCTGTGAGATAGTGTTTTATCAAATAAGGTACAAGGCTAAGGAGTAATGTTGTTTAGAAAAAAACAAATATGTGAGCCAGGTGAGGCGATGCACACTTGTAATCCCAGTACTTGGGAGGCTGGGACCAGAGGATCCTGGTCACAGCCAGACTCAGCTACTTAGTAAGACCCTCCACAATTTAGTGAGACCCTGTTTCAAAATAAAGAATAAAAAATATGGCTGGGGGTGTAGCTCAGAGGTAGAATGCCCCTGGGTTCAATCCCCATTACCGCAAAAAAAAAACAAATACGTGAACATAATGAAGGAGAGAATAAATTACTTAGAATCTTGCCATTGGCCTAACTGGTATGTTGTTACTTTCAAAAACTCTATTATTTAATATAATTAAATAATATTTTGTATATAGTGTTATATTTCACATATTTTTTAAAGTATTATCCCATGCTCTTAGAAATCCTTTAAAATTTTGGTTTCTAGGGTCTGGGAGTGTAGGTCAGTGGTAGAATCCTTGCCTATGATGCACAAGACCCTGCGGCTATGTACTTTTTGTTTCTAAATATTGGATACAATTCCAAAATATGGTGTATACTGTATTTTAAGTCATTCTTACGATGATTTTCTTGCTGCAAATGGTGCTCTAATAAAATCCTGATATGTACAATTTTGTAAGCCTCACATTATTTCCTTATGTCAATATTTTTGCAAGTAGAAATGCTAGCCTAATGTTTGAAAGACTTCTGATACTATTGATAGGTGTCGGCAGTTTTTCTCCCCAAAAAACGTTGTCCCAGTTTACTCTTTTTGTTATCTTCTGTGGCCTCTGGCTTAGACTTTTGCAATAGCTTACTAACGGTTTTCTCTGCCGTTAGTGTCACTTCATTTTTAGATCGCCCCCATGCTCACCACAGTGAATTCTCTAATGTACAAGTCATATCTTTTTTTGGCTTAAAATCTTTTAGAGGTATACCCATCATTCCGCAGGTTAGAATGTATATGGCGTTCTATCTGGCATTCAGGGCTCTTCATGACTTGGCTGATAGTTTTCCATTTCATTTTCTGCAACTCTGCTGAATATTTTGTGGATAAAGGGGTGGCACTGGAGCATTCTAGGCAAAGATAATATACAAAGAAAGGCATGAAATGACATGGTGTATTTGAGTTGCAACAAGCACATTGATGTATGTGAAACTTAAAGGTAGGGTAGTGGTGGAAGTCATAAGGACAGTGTACTTTATTAAGATTTAATGGTAAAGAGAAGCAGATAAATAATATTTTTCTGTTTTAGAAAAGTAAAATATGGTAGAGAGAAGTGTTAATCAGGACCCTAGGTTACTAATGACAGAAATGAAACTCAAACTGGCTTGAATGTAAAAGGAAATTTATTGGCTAGGCATACATAGATCCAGGACTTAATAATAAGGGAATTTCTATATTCCTCAAACTTTAAAGATTTGTCCCTTTTTTTCTTTATTCTTGTGGACAGTTCAGCTTATATTATCTTTATTCACAACCCCAAAAGATACAAGAATATTTTTCCTAATAGCCTTGGCAGGAAAGTGAAGTCCTGAGAAAGACCTTGCCTGGTTTCAGTTATGTGCTCATTTCTGAACTAGAAAGCGTTCTAGGGGTAGGTGGTGCTCTGGGCAGCCCTGGATTTCTTGTGTGTCTCTGAACCAGAGGCACTCCTTAGAGGAAGAGATTCTTACAGAAGAACCTATTTCTGCTACAGGGACAGATAAGAGTACGGGTTAAGGGACTAGATAGAGGTAGTTAGGACATCTCAGGTGAGGACTGAATTGGGTCTGAAGCAGGTTAGTGAGGAGAAAGAGTTCAGCAAGTTAATAGGTAAAATGCTTAGAACTTGGTGACTAGAAGTAGGAGACGAAGAAAGACTACTGTGTGTTGGGTTCCTGTGTGTATGGGGATGCCATTACTTGTTAATCAATGTGGGAATTCAGAAAAAGAATACTTAGGGGGATTGGAATAGAAATGATAAATTGAATTTTGACATGAGATTGTTCAGAAAGAGATTATAGCTCAAAAAGAAGAAAAGCAGCTGGAAAAATAAAGCCTTTTTTTTTAAAACTGGGGATTGAACCCACAGAATTCTACCCCCAAGTTACACCCCAGACCTTTTTTGTTTTTATTTTTAAAATTTTGAAATAGGGTCTGACTTTTAGCCTGTGATCCTCCTATCTCAGGCTCCCCAGTACTGGAATTAGCATTGTGTCTGGTTAGAAAGCCAATATTTTAAAGAATGGATGGTAGAAGAAAAGCCAAGTAAAGGGCCAAAAGAGAAAGTTTAGAATAATAGATTAAAAAATTTATGGAAGCAGCAAGAATAAAGTTTATTAATAAAGCATTGGTATCCAGTATTGTAGAGTAGTTGAAAATAATGACAGTTTTGCAAAAAGTTGTCTTTGGTGACCTTAATTTTGATTGATTAGTGTGTAGGAGTCTAGTAAGTTGAAATAATTAAAAAATGGACTGGTAATTTGGTAAGGAGGCAGGAAAATTTTCTATAGGCCAAGAGAAAGGAACAGAGACGGCATTGAAGGTTAAATCAAAACTATGCAAGAAAGAAATCAGGGCCAGTTGTAGTGGTGTACACCTGTAATTCCAGTACATGGGAGGCTGAGACTGGAGGATTGAAGGTTCAAAGCCAGCTTCAGCAACATAGTAAGGCATTCACAGCTTGATGAGACCCTGTTTAAAAATAAAAAAATAAAACAGGGCTGAGGATGTAGCTCAGAGATAGAATGCCCATGGCTTCAGTTAAGTCACCTTCTTTGCTCATGTAAGGTTTCTCCTTCTTTCTCTAGAGTCCCTCTTATGTCCCACTTTCCCCCTAGCTTCCACATATTAGGGAGAGCATACAATTTTTTTTACTTTTTGTGACTGACTAATCTCACTTAGCATAATGTTTCCCAGTTCCATCCATTTCCCTGCAAATGGCATGATTTTGTTCTTTATGGCTGAGTAAAATTCTACTGTGTACATATTCCATAGTTTTGTAATCCATTCATCTGTTGATGGACATCTTGGCTGGTTCCATAGTTTGGCAATTGTGAATTGTGTAGCTATAAACATAGATACACTTGCATGGGTCTGATAGTTTGGTTTCCATTCTTTTGGGAAGATACCCAGAAGTGATATTGCTGGATCATATGGTAGATTCATTTCCATTCGTCTGAGGATCCTCCATACTGTTTTCCAAAGTGGTTGCACTTTTTAATGAATTTTCTTTTTTTTCCTGCAACTATAAGTTCTCCCTTTCAGGCTGCATAATCATTGATGTTTGGCCTGTAAGAAGTGTTTAATAAATGAAAGACCATAAGGCAAAATGCAGGTATATTTGGAGGTATAAACAGAAGTTGAAAGCATTCATCTGTGTTGTCTTTTTTCTCTTTGAGTTAGAATGCAAGGGATTAATGTCTCCCCAACTTAACATAAAGCATTGCTGTGAGGAACCAGTGAGAGAATAGATGAAGTATTGTTACAGAGAGGGAGTAAAACTTCATTTCTGGCATCTTAATTTTGTTTTTTTTTTTTTGTTTTTTTTTTTTTTTTTTGCGGTACTGGGAATGGAACTCAGGGGCATTCTACCTCCGAGCTATACCCCCAGCCCTATTTTTTTTTTATTCTTTATTTTGAAACCGAGTCTCACTAAGTTGCGGAGTGCCTCACTAGGTAGCTGAGGCTGGCCGCGAACCCGGATCCTCTGGTCTCAGCCTCCCGAATGCTGGGATTACAAGCGTGCGCCACCACGCCCGGCTCTGGCATCTTAATTTTGAACGTGACTTCAAATCAAATGATATCTTGTTCCCACCAACTTAATAAACCTGTATGCTTCCTTAACAGCTACCCATTTAACTTCTCTTAGGTGTGTGATCTGTGGGAAATGCCAGCTTCAGAGACTGATAGACCTGTATTAGAATCCAGTTTTCTCCACCTCTTAACTTTGTGGCTCCAGCATTTAACTTGTCCAGCACAGGTTTTTATCCAAGAAATTGGAATTAAAAACTACTTTGCAGACATGTTGTTACAACTTAATGAACATCACGTGCCTAGAGCCATAATAGCTGTTCAGATTACCTGTGATGTTCATCCCTGCCCTACATGAGTAGCCATGTCTTCCATCTTCAGATTTTGAAAAGTGCTAGATAAAAGTACTATTTTACATTGAATTAGATTTTATCTTCTTGTTTATTATTCATTGATCTAAGTTCTTATCTATAGAACTATGCAATTTGGTATCTTTTCACTATGACACTAATGAGATTTTAAAGCTGTCATATTCTCACTGATGCCTTTTAAGACAATAACTTCAGCCTTATCAACTTGCCTGAAATGGTCTTTAGATTCACCATGGTTCTGCGTGTCTTCCTTGAATGTGTTCTGGTCTATCACTCTAGATGTGGCCTGCCCAGCAACTAGTAGTTAGCCTTGCTTTTCATAGAGGAGGAAAATTAGATTAATAGGAAACATTTTCCAATAAAACTTTAATTTTAAATGGTCACATTAAGATATAACTTACTATTTCATGTTCTAAAGTATACTGTTTTCTTAATTTGACTTTTTTCTTGTTAATGTCAGTACATTTATAGGATGATTTCTTCTGTTTAAAGATGAATTATTGATTAGTGATATTTTTCTTATCAAAAGTATCTAGAGTCCTCAAGAATATCTTCTAGTATTATTGTATTGTAATTAATTCATAATGGTGGGAAAATTAAACTACTGGAAGAAAATACCAAAGTTTAGTATAATACATAACATACTGTTAGTTAGGGCCAAGTAGAGGCAAACACTGGTAGAGAGGTGGTTAAATTGTTAGTCTGATGCTCAAAATGTCATCTACATGTTGATGTAGACGTAGGAGATTAAATCACCTAGGTGACTGAGACAAATAAAATCCAGATGAACTGAGGAAGGAGACTGGACAGGTAAAGGCAACAAGAAATAGATCACCCGGACGTGGTGGCGCATTCGGGAGGCTGAGACCGGAGGATCCGGGTTCGCGGCCAGCCTCAGCTACCTAGTGAGGCACTCCGCAACTTAGACTCGGTTTCAAAAATAAAGAATAAAAAATAGGGCTGAGGGTATAGCTCGGAGGTAGAATGCCCCTGAGTTCAATCCCCAGTACCGCAAAAAAAAAAGAAAAAAAAGAAATAGATCACCCAGTCAGATGGCATATGCTTCAAAGGAAGCAATGTTTTTGTAGGTTACGTAGACTGGTGACATTTTAAGACTAAAATGGAAGACTAGAAGAATGCTAGCTCTGCTCTCTTTCCCCCTAACACATACACATAGGCATTTGCAAGATATACTGAGTGTGAGCAAACGAACAGCTAATACTTGAGAAAACCTAAAAAACCATGCATTTAGGAAAACTTTCAGTTAAACCAAGAAGCGGAATGGGCTTTCTAGGGAAGTGTGGATTCAGTTATGCATAAGAGCTTAAGGTCTTATTCAGTATTTTGGTGAACATTTTCAGATTTGAATCTTAAGCAAAGTAATTATTTTCTTTCAAAAGAATAAAACAAAAAATTTAACAAGCCAGACATAGCACAGGCAAGTGTTTTAGAATATACCTAATGTGCAAAAGTGAAGGAAAAGGGAGGAAAACTATTCTGCTAGCAAGTATGTAGTGCTATAATTAGTATTTGTGAAAGTTAAGGGTTTTTTTATTCCATACATTTTTTTTGGGGGGGGGGGTACTGGGAATTGAAATTGGGGCATTCTACCTACGAACTATACTCCCAGCCCTATTTTTTATTATTTTGAAAGAGGGCCTCACTAAGTAGCTGAGGCTGGCCATGAACCTTTGGTCGTTCCTCCTGTCTCAGCCTTCCTACTGAGATTACAAGCATGCACCACCACACCAGTGCTCTTCCATAATTTTTATTACCTTAATAGGTAGTTTGAAATTCAAGAGCACATATGCAAAGTGGATCAGAGGGTGGTTTGAATTAGAGGTTTTCTTTCTTTAAAACTGTATTATTTTCAAATCCTATTTGATCTGTCTATCAATTAGTGATACTTCTTAGCCAAGGATTATGTGATCAGCAGTATCCCTAGCTTTTGACTTATGTTCTGTCAGGTCCAGGATAAACATATTCTCAGAAATCTAATTACATTATTATTTGCATAGTTATTTATATCTCAGTTAATTGTATCAGAGAAAACTTACCCCCAATACTGCACATCAACAGAGTGTGAAAATATTATGAACAGGCTGAATTTTTGCCCTTTTTAAAAAGATCAAGAAAAAAGTTACTTGCAATTCTTCCTGGTTTCCACAATGTGGTGGCACAGGGTAAATGTAGTAGTATCAAGTTTCTGCACTATAAAAGCTGAAGGGAGAATATTTTCTACTTAAAAATAAGTTGCTATGGTTACTATGTTTACCTTTATAAGCAATAATTACATGAGACATCCAAGGAATTCCCACAAGTACAGAAAGGGCAGTAGCTGACATGTACACTGGTTATTTCATATGGAAATTGGGTTTGCATATACCACTTCCGTTCCAAAGTAGCTATCATTTGGGAAATACTAAAATAATTTATGTCTTTTTGAATCATAGAAGGGTGGAGATAAAAATAATGAACATACTATTTTGAAACTCAAGTAATGACTCAGTTTAGAACATTTTTCATATTCTTTGGTTCCCTTTATCAAAGTGTTTTAATTTTATGTATCGACTTCTGTTGTTGAAAGAAGGAAAATATGTTTCTAATGTGTTTCAGGTGGGGAGTTTCTTTCTAAATAGATTTTATTTTTCTTGAGCCCAGGGACATTCTACCTCTGAGCTACACCCCCAGCTCTATTTTATTTTTATTTGGAAACAGGGTCTCACTAGGTTGATGGGAATCTTACCTCTTGCTGAGACTGTCCTTGAACCTGTGATCCACCTGTCTCAACCTCCCAAGTACTGGTATTACAAGCGTATGCCACCACACCTAGCTAGCTAGATTTTTATGCCCCTGATAAATACAAAGCCATGCTAATAACTTGATGTTCATTCAGAGTTAATGTCAGTTCCTTTAGATGTAGTCACTTTTGAAGATCTTAAAAAGAAAAAAGAGGTTCCTGGCAGAATTAGTAACCAGTCCATTCATGAATGAGTTGTTAGACCTACTATCAGTTATTGTATTGTAGAAATTTTCAACTATTTGTATTCTGTATTGCAAGAATATTTGTGAAGCCTCGGCCAACTATAACTCTGATCTTAAAACTGTGAGGCTCATTACATTTTAATAGATCTTCCACACAATACCTACTTTTCTATATTAAAGAATAGTGTTTCTTCTTTAGTATTAGAGCTATCCTAAACTGAAAATACTTTATAAAATAGCATGTTACACTCAACTGTCTTAAACAATAAAGGCACTTATGACAGATAGTGAAAATTGAAATAAGGTGACTTTAGGGAGACCAGTTTCTTGGTGCTGTCACATAGGAGTTAGGCTACATTCAGCTCTGATAAAATGGACCTTTGGACAATTCCCTTGACACTCACAAGATACCCATCATACTTCATGCCATCGTTATCAAACACATACTATTGTCCAGTGGAAGGGGGGGTTTCCTTCTATCTCCCTTTTTAGGTACAAGGGAAATTTTCCTAGAAGTTCTACAGGCTGACTTTCCCTGACACATTAAAGGCCAGACTGGCTCTGATCACGTGTCCCCTCCCAAATGGGCCACTCCTAGGTAGAATTGGATTACCATGATCAGCTTACACTCTTTAAGATTTCCTAAAGTCATGTGGAATATAGAGGTAGGCATCCAAAGAGAACTGGGAGTAGTTTGAAAGAAGAAAGGGATTTATAGCTGGTAAGTAGATGGTCAACAGCACACTACGTTTTACATAGAAAAAGCTAAATATTGGCATTTTCTTCCAGTATAATTTCCCCACCATTATGAATTAATCACTGCACACTAATACTAGAAGGCATTCTGAGGACTCTAGAGATTTTTAAAAGGGGAAAAAAAATTACTAATCAAGTAATCTGAAAACAGACTAAAAAAAAAAAAAATCTTGTTCTAAATGGGACTGACTTAACAAGAAAAGTATCAAATATAAGAACACAGTATACTTTCAAATATGAAATAATAGAATTGTACCTTAATTTTGACTAATTAAAATGAAAGTTTTATCTTAAATGTTTCCTATTAATCTCACTTTTCTCCCATATGAAAAGCATGTCCCTTTCCTGCATATTGGTGTTCTTGTGTTCTCCCTTTATCAGTTATTCCCCTTCATTTCTACATCTTTCCTTAAAAGGGGTGGGGGGAGTTCTGTACCTTTTAGCAGCGGTTATCTATCGTGATCTTTAGAATAACCTTTGCTGAAACCTTCCTTAGCAATTGCCCAATATATTCTTTCTTCATCCACTTCCTAAAAAAAAATCTAATCTGCAGTTATTACCACCCCTTTTGATACCCCTTTCATTAATCAACCTACTCTTACAAACATAGAAAAGGGCCATAAACTTATAAAATGTGAGAACTGAGCCAGGTGTAGTGGTGCACACCTGTAATCCTAGTACTTGAGAGGCTGAGACAGAAGAATCAAGAGGTTCGAGGACAGCCTCAGCAAGTAGTGAGACTCATCAACCTAGCAAGACCCTGTTTCAAAAATAAAAATAGGTAGCCAACTTCTGTTACCTTTAATTTATGAAACTTTACAGAGAAACCTAATGTATATTAAGAGGCCTCTGAGTAATGAAGAAAATGATGCCTTTGAAGGTCATGTACTTTGTGAGAAAAAATGTTGCCCTCGAGCCAGGGTGAACATTGCAATACTATCAAAAAAGATGTGAGTGTATTTTGGGGAAAGAGACAAAAAAAAAGGGGGGGGGAGAAGTAATGAGCTACTGAAGTTAAGACAAAAATAATTAGGGAAGATCAACTAAGGTCATTAGTTCCTAATGTAGTTATTGTACTATAGTCTAACAATCTCTAATTTTTATTTTTTTGTTTTTTGCCATGCTGGGAATTGAACCCAGGGCTTTTGCACATGCTAGGTAAGTTCTCTACCACCGAGCTACATCCTCAGCCCTTGTATCTGAACCATTGACTCTGGGCAATGGCTTGTAAATCCTCTAAAATATATCTCTATCTCTTTATTTTCATGCCCAGCATCCTAGTACAAGTCACCCATTGTTTTGGATTGCTGCAGAAGTTTTCTAACTAGCTCCCTGGCTCCCATTCTAATACCCCTCCATTTGTTCTTTACACCAAAAACACACAATCTTTTAAAAACGAAGCAAGTTGGGCATGGTGGTGCAAACCTGTAATCATATACTTGGGAAGCTCAAACAAGAGGATTTCAGATTTTAGATAAGCCTTAGCAATTTACTGAGACCCTGTTTGAAAATAAAATAAATAAAATGGGGCTGGGAGTATAACTCAGAGGTAGAATGCCCCTGGATTCAATCCTCAGTATAACAATGAATATTTAAATAAATAAATAAATAAATACTGCCTTAAATTTTAAAGAAGTTTTTAATCACTTAACAAACAAAAATACAAACTTCATACCTTTGCTTACAAGGCTCCTATATAACCTAATCATACCTATTTCTTCAACTATATATGCTGTTGCCCCTCATGATTACCTGCACCAGTCACATGGGCCTTGTTCCTTCAGTTTATTGTTCTCTTTTAAAATATATCCGTTTTCAGCTATGTAGTATTTTTTGTGTGTAAGCTCTATTAGAACAAGGATTGACTCTTTATTCATAATTTTGTTTCATCAGCCTGCCACAAAACCTGGCACATAATGATGAATGAATATTAGTGATAGACTAGATGTTACTATGCCCCTGTTTCTCATATATAAATTGGATAAAGTATGTACCACTGGTAGCTGAAGAAAAGTCAGTGGAAATGTTGATGGTAAATGAAGATTCAATGAAAATATATATGGTAACTATTTCCCTCTTCTTTGGTTTCCCTTAGTTTACCCAAGATAATATAATGAATTATTTTCTAAACTTATTTCTGATCAGTTACTGTTTTTCTTATAATCTATAGCAGCTAGGAGTTTCTAGCCCAATTTATCTATTGAAAATGTTAGTATCCATATAGGACAAGGCTAGAAAGATTGTGCCCACTCATAGATAATTTAAAAAATAGTATGCGTATTACAGTTATCTCCAAGTACCAAACATGCAAAATCACAAAGTCTTAAGTAAAGTAGAACTTTTTATTTCTAACCTAAAAGACAGGAAGTAGGCAGAGCAGTATAGGACTTTTATGGCATTTCTATCCCACAAAGTCCTCATGGACTTGTTTTCTTCTAAACTTCTAACTACTGCCCTATACAGGGTCTTTGGTTTAAGTTGGTGGCCAATCATCCATGTTCTAGTAAGCAGGCTGGATATGCTAGTTGTCCTTAAGGAAGATTTTTGGAAACCACCCAACACCTCTACTTAAAATTCTGGTCAAACTTTGTCGTGTGACTCCTAGCTACAAGAAAGGCTGAGAAAGGTGGTCTATTCTGTGAGGCTCTATACTCACTTAAAAGCTGGATATTACAGTTCGACAGGAGACTGAAACAATGGGTGCAAAATTCAGGTCTTTGCAATGCACATATATAATATTAATATATGTTAATGATGTACAGTGTATAATATTAATATTAGAAGGGTTAACAGTTACTTATTTACCATTTTAATTTACCAGTGTGATCAGACCACTTCAGATATTCAAGCAATATTAGTTATTAGCCATTTTGGAAGTACATCTGGGTAATCATTTAAAAATATGTCCTGGGTCTTAAACATGTGTAGGGTTAAATATGATCTATTTTGAATTTATCATTTTTAATTATAAAAATGATAGTGGCTTAAGCTGGGTAGCTTAAGCTGGGTTGGTGGTACATGCCTGTAATCCTAATACTTGGGAGACTGAGACAGCAGGATCACAGGTTCCAGAAGAGTCTTAGCAATGTCACCACACTCTTAACAACCTAGTGATACCCTGTTTCAAAACAAAAAATAAAAAGGACAGGGGGTATGTTTAGAAGTAGAATGCCATGCCCTTGGGTTCAGTTCCCAGTACCACAGTAAACAAATGTACATGCATACAAAGTGGCTTTATTAAACTCATAGTTACGTAGATTCTTACACAGCTGTCTCTTGATTTCCCCTCACCCTCCTCTACCTCTATTTCTTTAACTTTGTTCACAAGACTTTTTTCTTAAGTACATAGACAGATGAAGTATAATAGTTAAGATTAAGAATCTTTATCAGTCTGTGTGTGTGTGTGTGTGTGTGTGTGTGTGTGTGTGTGTGTATTAGTGTGGTACTGGGGGTGGAACCCAGGGGCTTTCTACCTCCAGGCTATACCCTCAGCCCTATTTTATTTTTTATTTGGAAACAGGGTTCCACTAAGTTGTTGAGAGCCTCACAAAGTTTCTGAGGCTGATTCCGAACCTGTGATCCTCCTGTCTCAGCCTCTCAAGTACTGGTATTGTAGTTGTGCACCTCCACACCCAGCTCAGAAATGTTTTCTGAAGCATGGTTTCAGTCCACTTTCTTGCCATCTTTTCCCACATTTTTTAATTTTTTAATTCAGACATCCCTGGAGATTGGATCCAGAATCCCCCATGGATAATAATAAAATCTGAGGATGTTCAAGTCCCTTGTATAAAATAATGTAATATTTGTATATAACCTAGGCACGTGTTCCAGTATACTTTAAATCATCTCAGGATTGCTTATAATAACTAATACAATGTAAGTGCTATGTAAATAATTGTTTTGTTGTATTGTTTAGGGAATAGTAATAAGGGGAAAAAATCTGTATGTGTTTAGTACAGACATAATCCTCCACCCCTGGCTATTTCTAATTTATAGTTGATTGAATCTGTAGGTATGGAACCTGTGGACATGGGGAGCCAACATTACTTGTAGTCTGTCTTGGGTGCTTGGCACTGGCATGACATTCAAGAAGCTTTGGATTGTGAAGCATTTAAAAATTTGGATTTTGATAAAGTTTACTTTTGGTAAAGTCTATGCAAATATTCCAAATTCCAACAAACTTTGAAAGTCTGAAACACTTCTATTCCCAAGCATTTCAGATATGGGATACTCAGCCTTTATTTTATTCCATGATAATCAGCTCGCCCTTACATACCTGTAAGGATAAGTTGAAGTTTGATTTGAATTTTGATGCAGAAAGGAAAAATCAAATTCCAGTGCAACAAAATTAGGAACCTAAAAACAATCTTTCAGATCCGTATGTTTTTATCAGTAAAATGAAAGTTTAAGCAAACTTTACCATTATATAATTCTATAAATAGTAGAAATAAGCCCCTGATAGGATACATTTTATATAAAAATAGAAGAATTATTAAGTTGTCAGGGTTGGATCTCTTGGTTTATTAAAAACTTAATCTGTTGTGGTGGCATACACCAGTAGTCCCAACTTCTTGGGAGGCTGGGATCACTTGAGCCCAGGAATTTGACGCCATCCTGGACAACATAATAAGACCTTGTCCTCCAAAAAAGAAGAAAGAAAAAGGAAAAAAGCATTTAATATAATTTGGCCTAGAAAATTAGTAGCTACAGGAGGAAAAATCCCCTTCCTATTTCTCTCATTGGGAAAAAAATGTTTAACTTACAGTCTGCAAAGTTTTTGTTGGTACTTTTTCATCAGAAGTGCCTCCTCCATTTCTAATTTATTAAACATGTATTCACCATTCACATTTTCCTTTAAGATACAAGTTCCTTGAGGGTAGGGGCCTGTCTTACTCATTACATGTTAAGATGCAAAATAGTGCTGTATGGTGCTGCTAATTCAAATAATAAAAATATTGAAGTAATGTACTTCTCTCTTAATATATTTCACTTACCTTTGGTTATATAATATATCCTGGGCCAGTCTTTTCTACCCTTTTTCTTTCCCTAAACTATAAAATACCATAAATATGGAAGAATGGAAAAAAAGAAAACCAACAAACCAAAATTATAGGTCTTGCTTAAGTTTATTGCTCTCTCCCTTCAATAATACTTTGCAAACACTTGTCTGGTCACTAGAATCTAAGACAGGCTTTTAGCAGTCTCCCCAAATGCCTCTGAAAAGTGAAGACTTGGCAGCTGAACAGAATATCCAGATAGCAATCTGAAGTACTTCACTGTACTGGGCCCAGGTGTCCTTTTCTCTACTCACTGGCCTATCCCAAATAACCACAATTATAAAATTATCATGTTTGAATTTCACAACTCTGTGAAAAAGATTCTGTTAGTATTACTTGGGTGTTAAATGAACACAGAGGTTAAGTAACTTGCTCGAGGACACAAGGTTAGGTTACTTGTAGAAAGTAGATTCTAATTCCAGACAATTTGACTACAAAGACTCCATTCTTAAATACTATGCTATTACAGTACTTTTCCTCATAAAAATCTTGAGATTATTATTCTTGTGTTCTAAGTATAAAGAAACTTGGGCTCAGGGAATTTAAGTGACTTGAATGATGATAATAAATGATGGAATCAGAAGTTGAACTTCAGGTAGGCTTCTGAGCCCTTAGTTTTAGTCATCACCTGTTATCTTTTTTAATCTTGTCATTTCTGAATTTTAGTTCACTTATTAGAACTATGAAACTCATATTTTGTACTTTAGTGACTGTTCTCTAACACACATACACATATACACTTTTTTTTTTTTTTTTTTTTGCAGTATTGGGGATTGAGCTCAGGGGCATTCTACCTTGGAGCTATACCCCCAGCTCTATTTTTTATTCTTTATTTTGAAACAGAGTCTCACTAAGTTGCAGAGTGCCTCACTAGGCAGCTGAGGCTGGCCGAGAACCGGGATCCTCTGGTCTCAGCCTCCCAAATGCTGGATAACAAGCGTGCGCCACCACACTTGGCTACACACTTTTTTTTTTTTTTTAAATCAATCTGCCACTCAAGAGTCTTGTGACATAGAATTCATTTCAGTAAAATTATTTACAAGTAGAAGAAAGTGGAAGGGAACAAACAATATGTATAACATAACCTCTAGCTTCAAGGAGCTTGCTTTCTCTCTGGGAAACTGCAAGTATGGAAGTTGATCTAGAACAAGAAACAGGATGTACTTGCTTAAGTCTGAGTAGAAGAGCTTACACTCTGGATATTTCAGAACAAGTTAAGATTATTCATTAAAAAAGAGATTCTAATTCTATTTGGGGGGTTAAAAAAAAAAAAAGCCCTGAGGATGGAATAGAGGATACTGTTACTATGATTTCATTTTCAGATATTTCAAATATTAAGATAATATATTTGATTCAGCCATCTGGTGCTATAAACAATAATTATTATGTTTATTGATAAAAATAATAGTTTATAGAAGAGAAAACACAAATTGAAGGGGGACTATGGCTTTTTTTTTGAGGGGGGGAGATTATTTCTATCATTGGGTAGGTAGAGAAATGGGAGGGACAACTACAAAGTGATTGGTTTTTTTGTTGTTCTGTTTTGTTTTTGGCTTTTTGTTTTGTTTTTTATAATGCTTGGGATCAAACCCAGAACCTCATGTTTGCTATACTTATTTTATCAGGGAAGGAGATTCTTTGCATTTCCCTGTGCACTTTTGGCATGTAGACAATTCAGGACCAAGAACTTTAAGCAGTTGTTTTTATATAGCTGTTTAACAGATTTTGCTAAGGCTAGTTTTAAACCTGGAATCCCCCTGTCTCAGCCTCAAGTACTGGGATTACAGGAGTTCACCACTGCACCCAGCTGGATTATTTAATTTATTTAGCAAAAATTCAAATCGTTAATAGAATTTTAAAGTTAGGATTTCTCCCCCCCCCCCGCAGGACTGGGGATTGAATCTGGGGCTCTACTCCAAGCTATACCCCCCAGCCCTATTTTTGACTCTTTATTTTAAAACAGGGTTTCAGTAGGTTGCAGAGGCCTCACTAAGTAGCTGAGGCTGGCCATGAACCTGCGATCCTCCTGTCTCAGCCTCTCAAGTATTGGGATTACAAACATGCACTACCACATCCAGTGAGTTAGGATTTCTATTTCTATGAAACTTTTATTTTTTCCTTTAAAAATATGAATAATTATTTCAATGCAACCACTTAGGAATTGTTAGAAAGTCTTAAATTTCTTTTGTTTAAACTTCATTGCATTCTAGAAAATAAAATACATTTTTAAAAAGTCTTAGCAAAAAATAACACCTCAACTTAGCTTTGTACTTTTTTTTGTTTCATAAAATATTTCCATTCCTCTAAATCTCTTTTATGAGCTTAATATTGAAGACATTTTCTTACTGCAGCTGTCAAGATAGGGTTAAAAATTGGCTATATTGTAACATACGAAAGCAGTTAAGCTGTTTGGAATTGTTTACTTGCTAAAACCAGTGTTAGTCAGCAGAGGCAGTACACCAGATTTCCTTGTGGCTTTTAGTGGAAAATGTTAAAAGCACACTCTTTTTTCAGTTATAGAATTTTTCGGTTTGATCTGGATTAGTCACAGAACTGGCATGAACCTTCTAATTGTGAAGGCTGTCCAAAGGCACTATTTTTTTCTCCAGCTAGAGGAAGTTACATCCTGAGCAGTAGCTCAGCTCTCTGGTAAGTGTAGCATGTGAGCATTACTAGGCATTTCATCCTGCGGGTCTGCAGTCTTTGCGCTTCAGACTGTTGCTCAGTTGGAATGCTTTTGTGCGGCGATCCTGAGGCTCTATAGATATTTTTTAAGGATTTACTCGTTTGGGGATGTCAGTGGCATTTTGCAAGATCATCTAAGGAACAGGAAGGCATCTGAAATCGACTGGAAACGATAGCTCTAGCGGTTTTCATTGTGGAAGGAAACTATATTGGCACAGAGGCAGATTGAATAAAAGTAGTTGGCTCAAAGAAGATGCACAGTCGGCTATTTTTTCCTCTGAATGAAGACTATTTAATGGAAGCTGTGTTCATGTGGAGATCAAAGGAAATACTGGAATGATAAACTACTGTGTTTCTTTTTTTTTTTTTTTAATTTTTCTTCTCTCCTTTTGAAATGAAAACCCTGAAGCAGTAATATGAGCTCAGACGCCTTCTAATTCCTTCGGAGCCTGCTTGTTCTATTAGGATTCTTCTCTATCACCATTTCTGCCTGGTTCCTGTGCCCTTTTGCTGGAGCTGCCACCGACGACTGCCTGATGGAAAAAGAATGAAAGCTCTGCCTTGGTTATGCTATCGATGGGAATAAAGCTATCTGTGTTTCTTCTATTATATGGGAAATCTGGATTAATCAAGCTGTATTCTAGTACCAAGAGTCCTATTGTCTCTCGTGGTCTGACTCATCACATGTAAATGTACTGCAGCTTCACTATTAATGCAGAGAGGTCCCCCCCACCCCAGACACAGAAAGAATTGACAACCTCTGAGCTTCATTTTCAGGATTTGTGCTGAGCTCTAGATCTTTTTATTTTTCTTTTAGTTTCCTAGATAAGCTCTGCATTAAATTAGTGAAGCTGAAGAGATGAAGACAAATTAGAAGTGGAAACAGAATAGTGAGGTTTTATTTTTTATTTTCAATTGTAAGCCAGCCAGCCTTGCTAACTGGTGACTATATGACCTTGCAGGCAAGAGTGGGTATAGCTGTGATCATTTCTCACAGCCCTTGGTTCTCATTTCATTCTTTATCGTGTGGTGGTGTGTCACCAAAAACAGTTATTGTTTTGTACACGTAAATTTCAGAGTAATATGACTCTTTTGGTAGGGAAAAATATTTTTAAACAAGCTTGTACTGGACTCAGTTTTCATTATTGACATGTTGGTGTGAAAATATTTTTAAGTATTGTAGTAACCCAACAGAACACAGTAGAATTTTGTTATTTTTAGGAAGTTCCAAGTTATATATCATAATTTTAAATTTCTCTAATAATACTTATTGACTTAATAAAACTAGCTACACTGTTCAGAGAATGTTTGTAAGTGTTGTACAGAAGAGGAGGAAAAACTACTTGAGCTCTTCCAACTGTGACTTTTATCACATAGCTTAGAATTTAATGTTTTAAAAGAGCGAATGAGTCGAGTGTGTATTGTTGTTTTGGAGGAGGTAGAAGATGAGTCTCCTGCATTCATTTCTAAATTGCCACAGGAAAATAAAGCTCTATATTCTTCACCTTCTGGAAATGTATTGGTAAGATCTGAAAGTTTTTATTTCCTATATTCTGCTGAGCTAGTAGTATAAATTTTATTTTTAAGATAACATGAGTTCATTTCCATTAGTTTCATTAAAAACTCAAGGCAATATGTGTCAATATGACGCAATATTATTTGTATATAAAATAAGCAGTTTTTTATTTTTACTTTTTCAAATGCTTAGATAACACTTTATACCATACTATCTCTTAATCTCTTAAAAAGACTTAAAAATGGAGAAATAGTAGTTATGGAAACCATGTTTCTGTTTTTATTTTGTGGTTTTAGAAGTGATGTGACAAGAATCAGGAACTCTGCATATTTTAAGAAAGGTTGACTACTACCAGCAACACCAAGGCATAGCCTTTTCTACAAAGAATTTTTGTGTATTTGCATACAAGACTTTGTATGAAAAAGAATCAGACATCATCTTTAACCTTATTTTTAATGTTGTTGTCAACCAGTTCCTTATTCGACTAGTATAATATGATACCTTAGAGAGGCTGTGTTGTTGATTAGGAAATTATATTTAGACATGCATGTGTTTGTGTTTTCATGTTATTAAATTTTTTTTTTTTGGTCTTTGAATAGTAGTAACTTTCATAAGCAGCCAAGTTTACTTTCTTGGGATATATATGTATAACAACGGACCTATATGTATTATTTTCATTCCCCAAACTTCAAAGAGGCCTGCTTTCATGGCCTCTGTATGGGTTGGGAATTGCTTCTTGGGCAAGTTTTATTCCACAAGTAGATGTTGAAAAATCAGGCTTTTATTTGAAATTCTTTCTATCATACATCAACAGAAGACTTACAAGAAATAAAATCTGATTGTGTTTATTATGCTGCTTCATTTTGATCCAACTGAATTGATACATACATTTTCTTAAAATATTAGGCCCTCGCCTGTCCCCTTCTCTAGAATGAATCTTGTACTTTGATATAATTTGACTTTATGAAACTTCTGGTTTTTGTCAAAAAGTGATTATTACTATAGAGCAGAAAAATTTTAGATTTAGGAATGTGGAATGGTTGGGCATGGGGCATATGCCAGTAATCCCAGCTACTCAGAAGCCTGAGGCAGAAGGATCACAAGTTCAAGGCCAGCATGGCAATTTAGCAAAGCCCTGTCTCAGAATTTTAAAAAAAGGCTGGGGATGTACCTCAGTGGTAAAGTGTCCCTGGGTGCAATCCCCAATACTATAAAAAAAGAGAAGTTATACGGAATGGAGGTAGAATTATTCATGTAGTAGAACTAATGCTTTTATTATTCTCTCGTATTTTAGCCATCACTGGTGCAAGCTATTTTTAATGGAGATCCCGATGAAGTTCGAGCACTAATATTTAAGAAAGAAGATGTTAACTTTCAGGTAAAATAATTAATTCACTGATAATCAGCCTTTAAGCCTACATTTAAAACTCTTCTAGAATTGTGATTTTTGTTAAAAATATATAATTCTGTAAAACTTGTTTCAAATGAGAGTACAGGGTCTTGAGGCAAAAAGGAAAACACTGGATATTTATTCAGGGTAATAACTAAAGGTACAAGAGTACTAAAAGTCAGTGAGAGTCCTTTGTTTTCCCAGACTTTTTGCTTTGAAATTTTCAAACACAGGAATGTTGAAAAAATACTCAACACCTATATACCCTTTGTTATATAACATTGATAACATTTTGCCACATTTACTTTCTCTTATACTATATATATATATATATATATATATATATATATATATATACACATATACATACATACTTTCTATATTTCTTTTGTTGAATCCCAGTTGAAAGTAAATTTCAGAAATCATGATACCTCACCAATGCATTTTAGGATTTTTTATTGTTTACCTGAAATAACAGACATTTCTATTAAGTTTATATCTAACTTGATTATGAGATCAGATTAGCTTTCTGTAAATAATCATGGTGAGCATTTTACAAAGATTCTTGATTAATTTTTGTCTGATTAGTTTCTCAGTAAATAAAGATACAGGGTTTGGAAAGTTTTCAGACTTAAGATACAGTACACTTACTATTCAGGACTGACCTGCAAGACAATTTAGAAATAGTGGATATAAGGATAATTGTCTCTTTTTATATATATTTTGGGTGGCTAGTTGTTCCTATAATTTACTAAATTGTGGCTAAACTACATAATTTACTCTAATTTTTGCTGGAAATAAATGTATCTCTAAGTTAGGGAGGGGGTGAAAACTCAATGATTCATAAAGTTGCTGTAGCAGTACCCAAAACAGATGATCTAGAAATTATCATAGTTCTAAGAAAGCATACTCTGCAAGCTCATCTTTATCTTTTCTATTTTTTAATAGGGTAGTACTGTGATCACTTAGTGTTAAGTAGATATAAAAAACTTTTACCTTGTTTTTGAAATTTGGGTTATCCAAATAGATTTGTAGCATTTGATAAAATGGTTAATTCTAATATTGTTTAATACTAGTACGTAGAAGGCTGAGATAGGAGATCACAGGTTTGAGGCCAGCCTCAGCAACTTAATGAGACTGTTACAAAATAAAAAATAAATAGGGCTAGGATGTAGCTGGGTGATAGAATGTCTCTGGATTCAATCCCTAGTACCCTCCCCCCCTCAAAAAAAAAGTCATGTAATTTTAGATTTTTTTTTTTTAGTCAAATTCTGATGTTTTGAATTTCATGGACTACTAAACAACATTTTTAAAATAATATACCTGATTTTTAACAAAACTAAGTTACATATATCATTTGATTTGAGAGAAATTCTTTCCTTCTAATGCAGGATGTAGGTTAAGGTGATTTCACTAGAAATTAACAAGCGTTTTCTCTTAGGAGGCTTTGACCACCTGACTAAATGTAAGTTTATTAATTGTGTGATAATTTAATCCAGAGCAAGACGATTATGGGTGTTGAGCAGAATATTAAGAAAGCAATGTCAGGGCTCTGGGCGAGCTATGTGAGACTGTCGCCTTTCTCTTCATGGCAAGGGATATGACTGCTGCATCATGAATCCGATAACCAAAAAAAGTGGAAAGAGAGTTCTGTACCTTTCCTTTTTTGTTTTAAAGCAAAGGAAACTCTGTTCTAGACTCCCCATAAAATCCCTCATCAGATTACATTAGTTACATTGGTTACACTTTCAACTAATCCATCAGCAAATTAGGATTAGATTAGTTTTTTTGCTTGGATCATATATGGTTCTTTGCCACATCCATCCCCTGGTTCTGGAATTAGGGGTTCATCTTTACTGAATATATTACCATTTCTTGAGTAAATTGAGATTTTCATAGGAAGAAAGAAAGGAAATGTAGTTGGGAAAGTAGTTGTTTGAATTGGTAACTAAACAGAGGTAGCTCGTTGGTTGCCTAAAAATAGTTGAAATAACAAACTTCTGGAAAAATGAAAATCACCTGGATATGAAAGAAACATGGTAAACCGAAAAGGAGAAGTAGTAAGAAATTTTAAAAAGCAGAGTGTTATTTATAGTGTAAAGAACATTTGGACTGTAATTTGGATCTTCTTAGCCATATTAGCTATACAACTTGAGCAAATTCACTTCTTCAGTATGCACTTTCTTTTGTTGTAAATTTTCGGTGTTACATTAATGATATTCAAGATCTTTTCCTATCCCAAATTTAGGACGCTCTAAAAATTCTGGATGACTATGAATGACTTCTTGCCTTTACCTAGAAGCTTTTGCTTTTCTTGATCTATGTGGCCAAAATAATTAAATGTCGACTATGTGGCCAAAATAGTTAAGTGACATAGACATATGCACGAGCCTTTTAAGCTTAGGCAACAATCTTGTAAATTAGTTGGGTGACATTTCTATTTCATCAGTAGGTGACAAAACTAAAAGGTGAAACATGTGCAGAATCAAAAGGCGTAGCAGAACAGGAATTTAAACCTTTGTCAGAGCCAGGCATCGTGGCACAAACCTGTAATGCCAGTACTTGGGAGGCTAAGACAGGAGAATTGCAATTGTAGACCAGCTTGAGTAATTAGTGAGACCCTGTTTCAAAATGAAAAATAAAAAAGCCTGTGAGTTTAGCGTGAAGATAGAATGCCCCTGGGTTCAATCCCCAGTACCACCAAAATAACAGTAGCAACAAATCATAGCTTAAACCTTTGTCAGACTTGACAATAACTTAGGAAATCATCTGGAGAGAGAAATATTTTTTCTTTTACCCGCTAGTAGCATAAAGCAAAAATGGTTCAAAATAGAATTTTTTCCTCTCAAAGAAGCTATGTATATGCCCTATGGATGCCTGTTTTTTGAGTTGTGACACAAATATGGTCTTAGTTTTCATAATACCATATACAGCTAAATTTTAGCATTGAAAACAAGTAAATACGAAAGCCTTCTTTCATGCCCTACTTCTGGGTGAATAAAAATCTCATTCAAAATAGTATTTTTTACGGCAACTATAATATAGCCAAAATTTTTTATTGTTTACACAGAGAAAGATCTAGATTATGAATGACCCCTTTTGAACTCAAAAAAGCTGATTTAAGAGCTAGGCAGTAGATTTTATCTGTATTATATAACTTCATATTTTTGAAAATGCTGCCTCACATTTTGCTTATAGGCTCCTGAATTTAGATGTATTTTGTTATTTCTTTCTTTTTTGTGTGTGGTACTGGGGGTTCCAAAAACAACTCCATGGCTGCCTGCTCTGGGGCTTATGGGTGGGAGTGAGTAGTTGCTACTGTGCTAATGACTGAAATTAACCAGTGTGCCATAATCAAAATAAATTATGAACTACCCATCTAAGCCTTCCCACTGGGCATTGCAAGTCCTTAGTAGAATATAGAATTCCAAAATAATTATACCATTGAATTCTACCAATGTAGGTGTTTTCTACTGGGGGAAACATTCCTGGTGCTTTCTACCCCACCATCTTTCCAAAATCATCTCTATCCACGTACTTTATTTTAAAAAAATCTGTTAGTCGGGGGTGGTGGCACACACCTGTTAATCCCAGTACTTGGGAGGCTGAGACAGGAGGATTATAGGTTCAAAGGCAGCTTCAGCAATTTAGTGAGGCTCTTAGCAATAAACAAAAATACCTCTTTCTATTTAAAATGTGTTTCTTACAGACCGTATATAGTTGAATATTGTCTTTTTTTTTTTTTTTCGATACTGGGGATTGAACTCAGGGACATTCTACCTCCGAGCTACACCCCCAGCCCTATTTTGTTTTATTCTTTATTTTGAAACAGTGTCTCACTAAGTTGCAGAGTGCCTCACCAGGTAGCTGAGGCTAGCCACAAACCCGGATCCTCTGGTCTCAGCCTCCCAAATGCTGGGATTACAAACTTGGACCACCACGCCTGGCTGGATATTGTCTTTTGATAAATTCTAACAGTCTCTTAATTGGTGTTTTTACACCACTGGTATTCAAAATGACTTGATATAGATGAATTAATACTTACAGATTTTTACCACTGTTTCCTTTTTGTTATTATTTTTCTTTGATTCTTTGTTTTCCTTTTTTTGTGGAATTTACTGAGCATTTTACGTGATTCTGTTCTCTCCCCTTAGAATATCAGTGACACCTCTCTTTTTACTTGTTTAATGGTTGACCTACTTCTTGCAATATACATCTAAAACTAATTGAAGCATACATTCAAATAACACTATACCACTTCACCAATAGTTTCAGTACCTAATTACAAAATAATCCTAATTTCTCCCTTGTGTCATTGTGTCACTCATTTCACTCATATGTAAGCAGATTTTATATATATATATATGCATACTTTTACATGCAGGCAGCTCACATAATTATATTGTTGCCATTATTTGGGACAAACTATTAAATCAGTTAAGAAAATAAAAGGTTTATTTTATCTTCTCTGTTATGATATTCTTCCTTTTTATTGTAGATCTGAGTTTATGACTATATCAGTTTTCTTCTCTAAAGAATTTGTGGTTTTTGCCAGGGAACTCTACTGGCAACAGATTTCTTTGATTTTTGTCTGAGAAAGTCTTTATTTTTTCTTTACTTTTACTGACAGTTTTTTAGGATACAGCATTCTAGTTTCTTTCAGAGTTTTTAAATTTTGTTTTTTATTTTCTGCAATTTAAGTATGATATGCCTAGGTCTGTCTTTTGGGAAATTTTTCTTGCTTGGTATATTCCTGGATGTGTTTGCTATCTGACATTGCTTTGGGGAAATTTTCAGTTATTACTGCTTCAGATACTTCTTTTGCTTTTTTCATTCTGCATTATTGTTTTGAGATTCACCCATGCTGTAGCATGTATTAATAGTTAATTCTTTTCTGTTATTGAGTGGAATTCCATTGTAATGATATGCACAACTTGTCTGCTCTCTTTGGTAAACAGTTTTTCATCTATTACAAATAAAGCTACTGTGAACATTACGTACAAGTCTTTGTGTGAGCATATGCTTTACTTTTTCTCAGGTAAATATATAGTAGTGGAATGGTTGAACCAGATGGTAAGCACATATTTAATTTTTTAAGAAACTACCCAACTGTTTTCAAAACTGGTTGTGCCATTTTACATTCTCATCAGCAGGATATAGAATTGGTTTCTCTACATCCTTACCAATAGTTTGTATAGTAAGTCTTTTTAAATCTTAAACATTCTTATAATATCTCAATGTGGTGTGTGTGTGTGTGTGTGTGTGTGTGTGTGTGTGTGTGTGTTTCTGAGGATTGAACCCAGGGGCATTCTACCTCTGAGCTACACCCCAGCCCTATTTTATTTTTGTTTTGAAACAGGGTCTCACTGGGTTGATGAGAGTCTCACTACTCGTTGAGGCTGTCCTTGAGCCTGCAATCCTCCTGTCTCAGCCTCCCAAGTGCTAGGATTACAAGTGTGTGCCACCTTGCCTGGTTTCAATGTGGCTTTAATTTGCATTTCTGTAATGAGTAATGATATTGAAACTTCTTTTCAGTCTTATTGTCAATCTGTGTATCTTCACTGGTGAAATAGCTCTTATATGATGCAAGTTTTATATGATGCAAGCTCTATGTCATAATTGACTTTTTCAACATACCTAATTGTTAGAATCATTTGTTAATTTTTGACTGTTTTCACAGGTTGTGGTGGCACACTCTTGTAATCCCAGTACTTGGAGGTAGAATGTTTCTAGATTTAATCCCCAGTACTGCAAAAAAAAAAAAAAAAAGACTTTTCTTCATTGAGTTATCTTTGCATATTTATTAAATTGCTAGTATCTATAAATGTTTGGATTCATTTCTGAACTTTATAAAGGTTCCATTGATTATTTGTGTATCTTTTTTTTTTTAGGAGGGAGTTCTGGGGATTGAATCCAGGAACATTCTATCCCTGAGCTACACACCTACTTTTATTTTTATTTTAGGGTCTTGCTAAGTTGCTGAAGCTGGCCTCAAACCTACCATACTGTTTCAGCCTCCCTAGTACTGGGATTACAGGTGCGCACCACCATGCCTATATTTGTATATCTTGATGCCAGTACCGTATTTTTTTATACTGTTACTGTATAATAAGCCTTAAAAGCACAACTTCATTCTTTTTCAAAATTCTTTTGGCTATTCTAGGCCCTTTGCATTTCCATATGAATTTTAGAATTAACTTGTCAATTTATTCAACGAAAGAAAGTTTGAGCCGGGCGTGGTGGCGCATGCTTGTAATCCCAGCATTTGGGAGGCTGAGACAGGAGGATCCGGGTTCGCAGCCAGCCTCAGCTACCTAGTGAGGCACTCCGCAACTTAGTGAGACCCGGTTTCAAAATAAAAAATAAAAAATAGGGCTGGGGGTGTAGCTCGGAGGTAGAATGCCCCTGAGTTGAATCCCCAGTACCGCAAAAAAAAAAAAAAAGAAAGTTTGGATTGCATTGAATCTATAGATCACTTTGGCAAGAATTAACATCTTATTGATATTGTCTTCCGACCTTTAAAAAAGTGACACTTTTTCTTTTTTAGTTCCTGTCCTGGGGTTTGAACGCAGGGTCATTCAACCTCGGAGCAACACCCCAAACCCTATTTTATTTTTTATTTTGAAACAGGGCCTTGCTGAGTTGCTGAGGTCTCACTAAGTTCCTGAGACTGGCCTCAACTCTATGATCTTCCTGTCTCAACCTCCCAAGTACTAGGACTAAAGGCATGCACTACCACACCCAGCTCTCTACATCATTTTTAATTTCTCTCACCAATATTTTATAGTTAACATTGTGTATAGTTTTGTCAGACTTACCCATATTCTATAATTTTTATCCTAGTGTAAATTATCATTTTATTTGAAAATAGCCTAATTATTCTCTACTACTGAAATAAGTTTTTCCTGAATACTTTACCTGGTTGGAACAAGGCATCTGTTCCCTGTAATTCATTCTTGACTATTGAAAGCTAAATCACTCCCAAATTAGCAAAAATATATTCTTTGTAGGGGATATGTATATTTGAAAAATCTTCTAATGGTCCAATAATTTGCGGCCCTCTAAGGGGCAGCGTGTATGAATTAGAAATACGGTGACATTTAAATTTCACAGGCAGGGAAAAATCATCTAAAAAAGTTGATTTTACAAAAACTTTTAGAATCACTACTATAATTATTTAGGGTGGTTCTTTTACTAGCCTCAGGAAGTATTCTTGCTGTTTGTTTGTTTTGGTACTGGGGATTGAACCCAGGAACATTATACCTCCTAGCTGTACCCCCATTCCTTTTTAAATTTTGAAACAGTGTCTTAATATGTTGCTGAGGTTGGCAGCAAACCTTTGATCTTCCTAGCTCAGCCTGACAGGTGCTGGGATTATAGGCATGTGGCATTGCCTATTGCCTTCCTATACTCAAGGAAGATATTCTATGGATCCTGGGGGTTCTCTCCTTGTTCCAGTCTCTTCTCTCTATTACTGGAAAATTCTAGTCCCTTTGTTTGCATCATACAAAGAATTTAAGAAACCAAAACAAAGAAGAAATAAGAATTTTGATTGAAACAGCTGACTGACATTCCACTGAGCATTTGCAGACGTAGATCTTAGCATTTGTGAAATGGCTTTTTCTCTTATGGTCCAGCAATAATTTTGAAATAGAAATTCTGCACAAGTTTACCAAACAAGTCTATTGCATCTTCTTATTAAAATTACACAGTTATAGATGGTATCACCTCTCCTTCCTCTAATTCTTTAAAAAATTACTAGTTTTAAGCCGGGTGTGGTGGCACACACATTCCCAGTACTCGGGAGGCTGAGACCGGAGGATCCAGGTTTGAGGCCAGCCTCAGCTACTTAGGCTGTCCACAACTTAGTGAGACTCTGTTTCAAAAATAAAGAATAAAAAATAGGACTAGGGGTGTAGCTCGGAGGTAGAATGCCCCTGGGTTCAATCCCCAGTACTGCAAAAAAAAAATTATTAGTTTTAATTGAAAAATCACAATTGTATACATTTATGGCATTGAATTTGATGTTTTGATAAATGTATACACTGTGGAGTGGTTAAATCAAGCTAATTAACTTGATAAAATCCATCACCCAACTTAAGTCATTTTTTGTGGTGAGATTTTTGAAATTTATACTCAGCTATTTTGAAATATAGCTAAAGACTGAATTATTATTGACTATAGTCAATAAATCTCAAAGCCTTATTCCTCCTTTCTAATTGAAACTTGGTAGCCATTAGCCAGTAATTCCCTGTCTACCCTCTCCCTCAGCCTCTAATAACCACTTTTCTACTTCTGTGAGTTTAACTTGTTTAGTTCCCACTTATTAGTGGCATCATTCAGAATTTGTCTTTCTGTGCCTGGTTATTGCACTATAACATAGTATTTTCCAGGATCATCCATGTTGTCAAAATGATGGGATTGTCCTTTTTTTCTCAATTGGCTGAGTAGTATTTCATTTTTGTTTGTAACAAATACCTGAGATTAATCAATTTATAAAGAGGAAAGGTTTATTTTAGCTGAAAGTGATGCTGTTTGCTAATCTCTCTGGTGGTATACCTCGATTGGCTAGACAGAGCTACCACCAAGATCCTCACACGTAATACTTTAACCTCACCACTCCACTTCATTTTTTGTAATGGATCCTAAATGATTTGGCCCTGCTAATATCCAAGCTTCCTCATGGAGTGGAGACAGAAGTAGGCCTCCTCTAAAGAACCCTAAGATGGTAGAGAAGCTGAATTCAGTCCACCTCCAGCTCTCTTCCCACTCTTGAAACCATGTGGCACAGTGCTGTCTTGGGGGAAGGACAATGTAGGCAAAGTGAAACTATTCCTCTTTCCTTTCTAATGTGGCTTTTTTCAGTTCTGTCATCTAAAAGGGCCTCTCAGCTTCACTACTGAGTTCTGGGATATTTAACAAAAGTAGTATTTTTGTGGATAGGTTTTAGTTGTATTAGCAACCAAACTAACTTTTAAGGGCAGTTACCTATGCCTACAGGGGTTAAAAGCTATTGTCCCTTTAAATGACTTTTAATGCTCTGTCAAAGTTGTTTTTATTTGTTTTAGATAAGACCCTCCAGAGAAACTTAGAAGGAACCAACCAGAATCTCCAAGTCACTCTGACTCACTCCTTTTAGGTGACCTAGTGTAAATGTTCTTCACTATGATACTAAATTCAAATGCCAGAAACATTCCCTCAGGCATTTTTTTGAACAGGGGAAGCATGACCTCGACTGAAGCATGACCTGTGAATATGTATAAGTTTCCCCAATAAAAGCTGCTTGCTTTCTTTCAGAGAGGCACTGCTTTAAGAATTATCTAGGTATGCTCCTTACTCCTCGTAGTGCTTACCAGCTTTGCACTCACCAAGGGACAAATCTATTGCAATTGGTTGCAGTGGGATTTCGCTGAGCAAGGAACTGGAGCAGGAGAACTGATATTCTGCCATCTTGGTGATGTCACACTTCCTCTTATTCTTTTAATTTTGTGTGTACCTAATGTAAAAAGCAAATAAACCTTAATCAGAAGTATCCAGTTACTTCTAAATTCATAGAATGGAAGTAAATTCAGTACACAATGCTCTCTGTGCATTTGACTTTTTAATATTATTATTATTTGAGTAATGTATAAAGTAAAATATGAATTAATAATTAGATCCTAAAATGCCTATGCAGAATTTGTCCCAAAATATGTCTTCCATTTTGTAGGATGTTAGCATTGGAACAGGATCTTAGAGATTGTGTAATTAAATCATCTCCATTACAATGAGACAAAGCTAATCTTGGAGTTACTTGATGTGGTCCCTTCTCCTTAGCAGAGATCTCATGAGAGCCCAACTTTCTTTATATCCAGTGGTCCATGTTGTTGTCCTTCACTTCTTTATATTTAATAGCTTGATATTTTAAGAAATTCATTTTGTCTTATAGCTATAAAAATATAAGCTGTTTATTGGTAAGGGCTTTCTAGTTTTATTTGCTGTAATTATGTTGGTTCATTCCTCTGTAGTATGCACCAATTACTCTGCTTGGGTCCAACTCTTTTGCCTAATCTTCAACCTCTGTTCATTCTTCTTGCCACAGCTTATGATGAGCAGAATTCTAAAGTGGTACTTTGTATAATCTTTGGGACTGTAAACATAATGAATATCATTCCTGTGATTAATTTTTGTCATCTGTCAACAGCCGACTTTACAAAAGCAAGATCTAGATGGGCCTGCTCTAATCACATAAACTCTTTATATATGAGCCTAAAGTCAGAAACAAGGAGAATAGGAGATTAGAAGTATTAGAGGGATTTGATGTGAGGGATATTTTCTGTTGCTTATCTTTAAAGTTGGAAAGAGCCGTGGTAAAGGAGTTGAGGAAGGTGGCCTCTGGCTGACAGCCAGGTAGGAAATGTCAGTCATAGAACCACAAAGAACTGAATATTGCCTGAATGAACCTATAAGCAGATTTTTCTTTAGTCAGTCTTCCAGGTGAGAACAGAGCACATCAATACTTTGATTTCAACTTCAGGAAGACCCTGAGCAGAGAACCTAGCTACACGGTGTCTGAACATCTGCCCTATAGAATTGTGAACTAAAAAAAAAAAAAGACTTGGAAGCTTCACTTGTGGTAATTGTTATGAAGCAATAGAAAATTAATATATGGCTTAAGTATCTCTTTCTGCAATGCCTTTCCTGGTCTCCCATTGCCCCTGAACTTTTCCTTTATAATATTTACATTAACTTGTGTCATGTTCAGTAACTTTAATTCTCTGGAGATAGGGACCATGTTGGAATTATTTCCTGTATTTATACCCAGTATATAGTAATAGTAGTGTATTAGTTCATTTTTTGTTTCTATAACAAAATGCCTGCAACAGACTAACTTTATAAAGAAGAGGCTCGGTTTTGCATGGTAAAAATCCAAACAGTATGGTGCAGGCTCTGGTGAAGGCCTTTCCCTTGGCAGTATCACCTCATGGTAGATGGCAATGGTGTGAACACACGTGAGAAAAAGAGATCATGTCTCAAAGGAGAAACAGAGGTCCCACTGTTACGGTTTGGGATTCACTGTGGATCCTTTTTCTTAGCCCAATATAGAAATAAAGAGCCAGAAAACCTAGTTGCAGTGCTAGAAGATTTATTGTAAAGCAAAAGTAAAGTGCCACACCAGAGAGGAGTGAAACGGAATGCTCGAGCTAGACACTCCTGCCTTCTGGACCTTAAGCTTTATGCCAAAATCCTAATTCCTTATCTCATGAGAGCCCTCAGCTAGAGCTGACTGCCTATCACAAAAGGGTATATTTTCATCAGCAACCCTGGGATGAGCAGTCACAGGGTCTCTCTTTAGTCCTTGTCACATGACTGGAACACCCTCGTCCCCTCTGAGGCCATACCTCCATTGACCTAAGGACCTCACACTAGGCCCTAAAAGGTTCCATCAGCTATCACAGTTCCTCACTGGGGATCAAGCCTTCAACAAATGAACCTTTGTAAGACAAATCGTATCCAAACCATAGCAAGTAGACATTTTGAAAGTTAGAAATGAATGAATTATAAAGAAGAAATAGCTTGACTTTAGCAGGTTTATAATCTAATGGTATTTGACTATCTTGTCTATATTTGGTGTTGCGTCCCATGCAACGCGGGGTAGACCAAGTGGACCAGCCGCCTTCACCTGCCGGGGGCCGAGGGAGAAGGAGAGTGTCAACGGCTGGGCCCACCACCCTGGGGAGTCAAGATAATCCCCCAAAAAACCACATCCAGCCAGGAGTCTAGTCAGCGACCAGGCACTGCAGGATCTCAGCTTTATTCGAACAAACAATAGTATATATGGGAAGCTTCCCTAGGGCGGTGGGGGGGTGGTCATATTTGACCAAAAAAGGTCAGAGCCTGTGAATGCCAAATGCCACATGACATGGGCTGCCCCTACAGTTTGGGGCAGGAGTACGTGGGGGTGTGTGTATGTGTGTGGTGTTTTTGTTTGTTTTCTTTTTTAATGGATAGGTCAATGTATTAGCTGGTTTATATGTGCCACTGTTCTGGCAGCATGATCAGAAAAGTGAACCCTATGTTATCAAAAGTTAGTTGTCCAAGTGTACTTAAGTTAAACTGGCTTCCTTACAAATCAACTTGACATAGAAAGAGTAAGCTCTTTTATAATAAGAAACAGCCAAAAATAGGTGAACTAAAAATGCTTATGGAAAAAGGCAATATTCTCTTAATGAAATAATAACTGTTATAATTTGCAGATTTTGTTATCTGTAGGAACATTGACTTTAGAGGGACAACTGAGAATAGATCTGTTCTATGTTAAGGGGACACATTAAATTGACTCCTTTTGTCTTTGTGCTGATGCAACAAAATATTCACAATTGGGTAATTAAGAAACAGAAATTTGGCCGGGCGTCTTGGCGCACACTTGTAATCCCAGCATTTGGGAGGCTGAGACCGGAGGATCCGGGTTCACAGTCAGCCTCAGCTACCTAATGAGGCCCTCCGCAACTTAGTGAGATCCTGTTTCAAAATAAAGAATAAAAAATAGGGCTAGAGGTATAGCTCAGAGGTAGAATGCCCCTGAGTTCAATCCCCAGTATCACAAAAAACAGAAATTTGTTACAGTTCAAGAGGCTAGGGAGTCTGAAAAAGGTGCCCACAGTTTCAGTTTTCTGGTGAGGGTTGCATCCTCTGGCAGGAGGTATGATGTCACATGGCAGGGCGTGGAAGGACAAGAGAACAAAGCACTGTGTGAAACCTCTTTTATGAGGGGCAGGAGGCCTTAATCCCGTTCATAAGGGAGAAATTCTCTTGGCCTAAATCACTGTTTAGAGGCCCTGCCTCTCATTACCATCCCATTGGCAATACCTGAATCTTGGGGCAAACACATTTCAAACCATCCTGTCCTTGGTGCTTAGGAACCACAGTTAGTTCTAGGGAAGGAATTTAGTAAAAGTTCTTGACATTAGAGCTTTGACAAGCGAGAAAGAGTCTTTATTGTTGTATTACAGATCTGAAAGTAAAGATTACAGGATTGCTAAACAGAGCACAAACGCAACACAGAAAATAAAGCCTGGGGGGTGAAGAGGGGATGGATGCTGGGTGCTGCCATTCAGTGTGAACTGTGGAGTAAGCCAAATGTGTAGTTTTTGATAACAGAGGGTCCACTTTACAGATCATGCTACCAAAACAGTGACACAGATAAGTCAAATAGCTGGTACGTATGTGGGAGGCTGAGACTGGAGGATCTGGGTTCGCAGCCAGCCTCAGCTACTTAGGCTCTCTGCAACTTAGTGAGACCCTCTTTCAAAAATAAGAAATAAAAAATAGGACTGGGGTGTAGCTCGGAGGTAGAATGCCCCTGGGTTCAATCCCCCCGTACTGCAAAAAACAAACAAACAAATAAATAGATAGATAGCTGATACATTGATAATTGCCTAAACCAAAGTACTCGTACTTTGAGTCAGAATTGAGAAAGGAAACTTCTTGACCCATCCCATCCAAATCATGTATCTGCAAAGAAAATATATTTTTTATTACATAATTTTAGATTACTATGAAATGGGTGACAGTAGATTAATTACCAAATATGCAGTTTTCATAAAGTTATGAAAAAGCCTTGAAATATATTTTTGTTGCCTTTATTGTAATTACTTGTTAACTGTAAATTACACAAACATACTAAACTAATTAATAATGCACATTTTTTTCCTTTGTTAGTATAGAAGATTATTGGTTTGTATGTAATTCACCAAAGTGATTGGCATATTCTCCTGCAGTAGGGTTAAAAAAGAAAAAGCTAATCATTTTAGAACACGTTTATCTTTGTATATGGAAAAAAAAAAGCATCAGTTACAAAATGCTATAGGTTAAGTTTTTATCATTGCTTTGGTAAATAAATATATACAGTGAATGTTTATTACATAGTAACTAGAACCTCCTACTCCAAGATTGGTTTGCATAAATCTCTGGTATTATCTGCTTTTATTCTTAATTTCTTTGTACAACCAAATTGGTGGTTGGGAAAAGGGGGCATGGATACACAGGGTGAGTAACTCTTCATTTTCAGGTGACTTTTTCATTCTGAACATTAGTTCAGAAGAACAAATCTTCCCAAACCAGCAAAGAAAGCTTCTATTCTTAAGTTAAAAATACCATTTTAGAACCTTTATCTTTTGACAATATTTTAACATATTTTCCCCCTTAGATTAGATGTGGGTTTTTTGTTTGTTTTTGGAAGATTTTGTTTTTTGTAATACTGGGATTTGAATCCAGGGATGTTCCACCTCCAAGCTATACCTCCCCCACCCACCCTTAGTGAGTTGCTGGGGCTGGCTTTGAACTTGCGGTTCTTCTGTCTCGGCCTCCCAAGTACTGAGATTAAGGCATGCACCACCATGCCAGGCTGATTAGATGTGTTTTAACTAATATTTTATACAAATGATCACTCCTGTCCAACTGTTTTCTCCTTTATTTTAGCCTTTTTAAAATCATGAAGTATTGCATACCTAAACTGTGTAAAATTTATTGAATTATTTAACCACTATATCAACAAACAGAATCTTAGAATTGCCTTTTACACCTACTTTTTAATAAAAACTTTCATCTCCACCCCCCATGTAGCCAATAATTTGACTTTTATGTTAGTCTCTCTGTTGTTTTTCTTTATTATCTTATAGTTTGTCGTATCTTATTTTTCTCTAAGGAATATAGTTTTGCATATTTTGAACCAAAAAGATCATAGATTTTTATTTGTTTGTGTTCTTTAGTATCATGATATAATTTTATTTTAAAAATTTATTTGATTCTGAAACAGACTCCATTTAAAATCGATAGACTCCCTCTAAAATTGACAACTTTCTGATAATTTGTTTTTCTACATCCTATATTTTCTTATGCTGAACTTAAAAGACCAAAGGGCTGCCCTGCCTGGTCTGATAGGTACCAAAAAAGTTGAGACCTGGCTGAGACATATGCATATGTGTCTGTGTATTTTCTTTCTTTTGTCCATTTGCCAGTATAATGTCTTCTCCCGTCCCTCCTCCCTCTCTCTAGGTGTGTGGTATAGGAATTTAACCCAGGAGCACTCTGCCACTGACCTACAAACCCCAGCTCTTTTTGAAACAGTCTCCTTGAACCTGTGATCCTCCTGTCTTAGCCTCCCAAGTGCTGGATTACAGGCATGCACCCAGCAACCTCTTTTCTTTTAAAAGCTTCTCTTGCCCTTGAGTTCTCCAAAGATAATTTTTTTTTTTTTTTTTAACGTTACTGGGGATTGAATCCAGGGCATTATACCTCTGAGCTACATCCCCATCCCTATTTTTTATTCTTTTTATTTTTGAAACAGGGTCTCACTAAGTAGCTGAGGCTGGCTGCAAATCTGTGATCCTCTTGTCTCAGTCTCCCAGGTATTAGGATTACAAGAGTATGCGATGATGCCTGGCAAAGATGAAGATTTGAAACAAAGTTTTCTCTAACTTAAAAGCTGACTTTGAATAAAACCTATTTTTCTGCCAATTTGACCCCAAGCTTTTTGGAATTAGGCTAGCAGTAGAGTCTAGCCTCAGGCTCTACAGGGTAACAGTTCCACCCAGTACATTTCCACTGAGTGCATTCAACACAGCTTATACATTCTGCTGTTGATGAATAGTTGGGTTATTTTAATGTGTGTGTGTGTGTGTGTGTGTGTGTATTAGAAATAGTACAGCTATTTGTAAGCATGTGTTCTCATACACATAAGCTTGAATTTCTAAAGAAATACCTGGAGTATAGACTGCATATTTTAGTTTTATTTTATAATGTCATATTGTTAAACAGTTTACTTCCAAGAGTACTCCCATTTATATCATCTTTGATATTCCTGGTTTTTGAGATATGTATGTAGTAAGTGATATTATGAAATATTTATTAAACTATTCCCCCATTTCCTGGCATATAGGTCCTAAAACCCTTGAAATCTCAAGGGTGTTAAGTATATTTTGTATATTAATGAGTTCATTGGTGACTTAGGGTCCCTAGATGTCTTCAGGATGGGGGCTGATTACCTGAAAGACCAAGACATGATTAAAAGTTTGGGACTTTCAGCCCTACCCTCCAACCTCTGTGGAGGGGAGAGGGCTGGAGGGTTGACTTGATTGCCACTGGTCACTGATTTAATCATTCATGTCTTCATATAAAATAAATACGGCAAAAAAACTGGCATCTGAGGTGGGGGTCAGTTTTGTGGGATTGAGCCTCAACCTGTGGGATCTGATGCTGTTGTCAGATAGATGGTGTCAGAGTTGAGCTGAATTGAATTAGAAGACCCCCAGATAATGTCCATAAAAAGCCAAAAGGACTTGGCTCAGAGAGTTTCTAGATAGCTGAACACATGGAGGTACCCAGAGAATGGGTGTACTCAGTGGGGTCCTGGAACCTCTGTGCTCCCTTTACCATACCTCATTCTGTGCATCTCTTTATTTGGCTGTTTGTATCCTTTGTTAAACTGGTAAACATTAGAAAAATGTATCTGAATTTTGTGAGCTGCTCTAACAAGTTGAACTCTAGAAGGAGGTGACAGGAACCCCAAATTATAGTCAGTTGGTCAGAAGTATAGGTAACAACCTACTACTTAAAACTGGCAGCCAGGTGTGGTGGCGCACACTTATAATCCCAGCATTTGGGAGGCTGAGACTGGAGGATCCGGGTTCGTGGCCAGCCTCAGCTGCTTAGTGAGTACCTCCGCAACTTAGTGAGACCCTGTTTCAAAATAAAGAATAAAAATAGGACTGGGGGTGTAGCTCGGAGGTAGAATGCCCCTGGGTTCCATCTCCAGTACCAATAAATAAATAAATAAATAAATAAATAAATAAATAAATAAATAAATAAATAAAACTGGCATCTGAGGTGGGGGTTAGTCTTGTGGGATTGAGCCTCAACCTGTGGGATCTGATGCTGTTGTCAGATAGTTGGTGTCAGAGTTGAGCTGAATTGAATTAGAAGACCCTCAGATAATGTCCTGGAAAATTGCTTGTTATATGGGGAAACAACTACCACATATCTGGTGTCAGAAGTATTGAGTGGTGTTTTTTCTTCTTATGTAGTGGTATGTCATTATTTGTCTAGTTTTTTGTTGTTGTTGTTGTTGTTGTTTGGTGTGTGTGTCTGTGTGTGTGTGACAGTGTCAATCCCCTTTTTGTCTTTACTAGATATGTACATATATAGCCAGTTTCTTTTATGAAGTGCCTATTAAATCTCTTGCCCATTTTTCTTTTGAGTTATCTTTTATTAATTTGCAACTTTTTCATTAGGGTGTTCTTTTCTTTTGAGCTGTTGAGCTATATGTGCTATAAATTATTTTCTCCCATTTCAACTTGCCTTTTCAAAACTCCTTATGGTATCATTGAATAGGTAGTCTTTTTTTTTTTTTTTGCGTTACTGGGGATTGAACTCAGGGGCATTCTACCTCCGAGCTACACCCCCAGCCCTATTTTTTATTCTTTATTTTAAAACAGTCTCACTAAGTTGCGGAGTGCCTCACTAAGTAGCTGAGGCTGGCTGCGAACCCAGATCCTCCGGTTTCAGCCTCCCAAATGCTGGGATTACAAGCATGCACCACTATGCCCGGCTTGAATAGGTAGTCTTAATGTTCAGGTAGTACAATTTTTTAAGGGTTTTCTTTATAGTTGATGTTTTCGATGGCTTTTTTAAGAAGTCTCTCTAACTTGATTCATAAAGGTAATATTTATATCTGAGAACTCTCAACATTTTGCTGTTTACATTTAACTTTAGAACAAACATACTTACATTTAAATTATGCATATCATAGCATGTAGTGATTTGGGGATTGTGTTTTAGGTTTTTGGTTTTCCAAATGGGTTCCAAATTGTCCCTACGTGATTTAATTGTGCATATTTTGTTTGTTTTAGTTTGGAGGAGAACTTGTGTATTCTTTACTCAAGGTCTCTGTGAGATAAGTGATTTTCCAAATGTATTCTCCTGCTATATCCTTTGTCTTTTTTTCTTCTGTGACTTCCTAAGAGCAAGTTTCATTTCGATGAAGTTTAATTCATCAACTTCCTGGATTGTGCTTTTGCTGTTATATCTGAGAATTCCTTTTTTCTATCTTTTCTTCTAGAAGTTTTAGTTTTTTGGATTTAACAAGCCTGTATCCCTTTTGAGTTAATATTTGTATTAGGTGTTAGGGATAGATTGAGGTTCATTTTTTGGTATGTGGATATATAGGATTGCTTGCTGCAAAGATTATTTCTACATTGAATTGCCTTTGTACTTTTGTCAAAAATCAATTGTTATACGGTTACAGAGGTCACTTAAGACATACTTGTTCTGAGAAATGCATGGTTAAGAGATTTCATTATGCAGACACCACAGAGTGTACTTATGTGAACTAAAGAGATTGCTACAATGTGACTAGATGATATAATCTTATGGGACCACTGTCATGTGTCATTGTTGACAGAAACATTGTTAATGCAGCACATAAGACTGTATTTGTGTGAGTTTATTTCTGAACTCAATTTGGGATATGTCTGTCCATTTTCTCATGCCATGCCACCTTAATTACTTCTGTTTTATAGTAATTGTTGAAATTATACAGTGTGAGGTCTCCGACTTTGTTGAATTCTTTCTAAATTGTTTTGATTCTTCTAGTTTGCCTTTTCACATAAAATTCTGTGAATTAGTATCTATATGGAATCCTGTTGGGAGTTTTACTGGGATTGCATTGAATCTATACGTTAAATTGAGGGAAATCTTAGCAATAACGAGTCTTCCAGCCCATGAACATGGCATCTTTCTCCATTTATCTCTTTGATGTCTTTGATCTCTTTCACAAATATTTTTTAGTTCTCAGTGTACAAATCTATCAATTTTTTGGTTTTCCTCTCTTTACATTTGCCGTTGTAAATAGCACAGCTTAAATTTTTTTTAAATTTCCAATTGTTAATTGTTAGTATGTAAGAAATTGGATTGGTTTCTATACATTGACCTTGCATTCAACAACTTTCCTAAAATTATTCTAGGATTTTTTTATAATGTTCCTTGGGATATTCTCCATAAATAATATGCCATCTATGACTAGAAAATTTTATTTCTTCCTTCCCCATCTGTATACCTTTTATTTCTTATTTACTAACTAGGACCTGGAGTGGTGAGAGTAGACATTCTTGTCTCCTTACTGATCTCCAAAGGTAAGTATTCAGTCTTCCACCATTAAAGCATGTCCTTGTGTGTATGTCTGTGTGGTGTGCTGGAGATTGACAGAGGCATTCTACCTCTGAGTCATACCTCTAGCCTTGCTTTATTTTTTATTTGGAAATAGGGTCACACTACGTTGCTCTGAGCCTCACTAAATTGCTGAGACTGTCTTCAAACTTGAAATCCTCCCATCTCATACTCCCAAGTACTGTGATTATAGGTGTGTGCCACCAGGCCTGGCTCAGCTGCAGGTTTTTATAAAAAAAAAAAAAAAAAAAAACTTTTCCTTTTATTAGGTTAAAGAAATTCCCTTCTAGTCTTAGTCTGCTGGGATTTTTTAAGATCATGAATTTTATTGAGTTAAGTGTGATGGTTACATGATCTGTTAATATATTGAATTACATTAGTTGATTCTAGTTGAATGAGACTCGTGATTCCAGAATAAAACTCAGTTGGTTGAAATTCTTTTCACATATTACTGAATTTAGTTTACTAACGAATTGATAGAATATATGTGTCTTTGTTGATACGAAATATTTGTGCTTTTCTTATAATTATCTGTCTGGTTTTGGTATCATACTGTTGGCTTCATAAAGTAGAAATGTTGCTGGGTGTAGTGGTGCACACACCTGTAGGCCCAGTACTTGGCAGGCTGAGACAGGAGAATCGCAGGTTAGAGGCCAGCGTCCGCAATTTAGTGAGACCCTGTTTAAAAATGAAAAGAAACTGGGAGTATATCTCAAATAGAATGCTCCTAGTGCCAAAATAAAATTAAAAAATAAAGTGGAAGTGGTTTTTTTTTCCTTTTCTGCTTTCTAGAAAGATCTGCAGATTGGGTGTATGCCTTCTTTAAATATTTAGTAGAAGCTAGGCATGGTGGCTCATACCTGTAATCCCAGTACTTTGGGAGTCTGAGACAGAAGGATCCCAGGTTCAAGACTGGCCTCAGAAACATAGACTTTCAGCAACCTATTGAGGCCCAGTTTCAAAACAAAAAATAAAAAAATGGCTGGGGATATAGCTTGGAGATAGAATCTCTGAGTACAACCCCTCAGTATCACCCCCCCCCCCCAAAAAAAAGTTTAGTAGAATTTACCATTGAAACTGGGTTTGAAGCTTTTTTTGTTGGAAATAAAATTGCTTGATAGCTATAAAACTTTTCAGGTTATGTTTTTTTGTGGGGGAGGGGTCACAGAGGCCTTCTACCTCCCAGCTACACCCCCAGCCCTTTTTATTTTTTGTTTTGGAACAGAGTCTCACTGAGTTACTGAGGGACCTCACTAAGTTGCTTAGCTGGCTGACCTCGAAGCTTCGCCCCCCCTGTCTCAGCCTCTCAAGTAGTAGGATTACAGGCATGTGTCACTGCACCTGACTGGTTGTTTACTATTTTCTTGAGTAATTTTCATCTATTATGAGGGATTAGTCTTTTTCATCTCAACAGTTGAATTTGTAAGCATAGAATTGTTTGTGGTATTTTCATAACCTTGTCATGTATTTAGGGTTTTTATCAATAATGCTTTCTTTCATTCCTGGTACTAATCCTTTTTTCTTTGGTCTTTCTGGATGGAAGATTGCCAATTTTAGTGATCTTTAAAAAAAAAAAAACCAGCTTTTGGATTCATTCATTTTCTCTTATTTCTGTTTTTTCCTTCATTGATTTATCTCTATCATTCCCATCCTTCTACTAGTATTTTCTTAAGGGAAAGCATACATTACTGACTTCAAGATATATTTTCTGATACAATTATTTAATAGATTAACAAGATATATAGATATACAGTTTATAGGCAAATGATGATAACCCCTGTAAGTTTAGAAGCAATAAGCTAGATTTGATACTAGCACAGTACTACTTATTAGACTAGAGAACTTCTTAGGCCTTGGTCAGGTTTTGCAAGCACTCAGTAGAGTATGTGGTGTGGTGATGGTGATGGTGATAGTCTTTGTGCATATTTGTGTGATATTTTGGTACATGTGTGGTTTTGTGTAACCACCAATCTAGTGGTTGTACAAAGCATAACCACCAGCATATACAGAACTGTTTCATCACCACAGAGGAACTCCCTCTTGTTTCTACTACTCATGTACCTCCTCAGTAATACAACAGTGCAGCACATGCCTGTGTTCCAAACCCAAAGTAGTTAGCAGTCAATCATTGGTCTCAGCATTTCTGCTGGGCCTGGCTTCTGAGCAGCCAGAGTTGTGGTGCCACAGCCACCATGTCAGTTTATTGGAATGATGATAGTCTCTAGGATGGGGATGCTCTAGAGCTACTAGTCCCCCGAGGAGCGATGTACTCTAGCAATGAGGCCCTTTGGAAGATGGCGCCAAACTGTGGCAGCTTAACTTTGTGGTGGTTGGGGTGGACAACTTAGTAATACAGTTGCAAGAATTCCAGGCAGCTTTCCAAACTATTCTGTGACTGTGAGGGCTGCAGGATTCTTCTAGATAGTAATCTACGGTGGCAGTAGGGATTCTTGGGGGTCTCCAACCTACTTTGCCCCATAAGGAGAAGTCTCTCTTGGCTCCCAGCCAGTGTTGGTGGGGAAGAGAGGCAGGGTGCTTCACCCTTCTTTCTGTGGTGCTATCTGGGGTTTTCACACTCTACAATGATCTTGTCACTTCTGTGCTACTCTACAGTATCTCCTTAGTCACTCCAGACAAAATGTAGTTGTTTATTCTTTGTTATGATCCAGTTTTAGCAGATCTGTGTATTTGTTTTAGATCTACCCAGCCATCTTGACAACATCCTTATTTTTACTTGTTGAAATATGTACATGGTAAGAACACCAAGACAATACAGAAGAATAACTCTTTCTCATACTCCAAACTCTTCACAACCAGCTTTCTTCCCCAGAGTCAGCCACTGTATTTGAGTATTTTTCCAGAGATATTTAATAATATATTGAAGCTTAAGCATATGTAAAATCTTTTACAAGAGTGGCTTTGAGCCTATATTTTTCATTTAACACTTATACATAGGAGATTGTTCTGTAAATTGGAAGCATAGTGTTCCATTGTGTGGATGTACAACTAGCAGATCATTCATTTGATATGTTAATAAGTGGTAGTTGGGAACCATAAGTGTTCTCTATGCATTTCAGTGTAACAATGTGTGTTCATCTGCTGATTTTATTTTAATTTAGCCTCAGCTTTCTCATTGATAATATGTACCCTACTAATAGCAAGGAAGATGTCTAAGTTGGACCATAACTGCAATGCATTATCAATACTTTCCATTTTTATCTTATTTAAGTGCTATGACTTAAGTCATATGAAAATAGATCCTTAAGAAACCATCTTAAGACAAAACCCTTAAGATTTTTGCTGTTTACTAGTTGCCACACCCATTTTAACACTACTTTCTTTTTTTCGTAGCTTGTACTTGTTGAGTCTCTCTAAAATATTTATCCTGCCAATCATGACAAACTTGCTTTTTTCATTTCCATTTCATCAGTTTAAATGTTATTTAAATAAATCATATTGTTAGGATATCAGGTACAATTTACACAAACAGTTGTAACTAACACATCTTACTCTTGATACACTCATTGTGTCAGCAAAAATATGTGGGCTTGCTAGTGGTAGACTACTAGTCAAAACACTTAGTGTTCTAACATCATCATTCATTTTACTCAGGAACCCAAGAATATTGGTTAATCATGAGAACCAGTTAAATGAACGTTGATTGAGAGCTTCTTGTGTACCATAATTTTAGGTAATCTTTTTTTTTTTTTTTTTTTTTTTTTTTAGGTAATCTTCTGAGAGTCATCTAAATTGTTCCCAGCATTTTGTTTCCCACAGTGACTTAATAAATATACTAGTATATTCTGTACGCATATAGAAATCTTTTCATCTTATTAAAATTTCTTGAAAATGGGATTACTTTGTATAAAGAGATAGCCATTTTAACACATTTTGTTGAGGGATTCTTAAATACTTTGTTGCCTAATTTTCAGTGTTTAAGTATCATAAAGTAAATATCTATAATTTCTTCCTTCCAAATTAGCCACTTCCCCCTGTTTTACTTCAGTTTGATTGTAAAAAGGAAAAATCATGTTTGTTTTTTTTTTCTTAGCGGTACTAGGGATTGAACTCAGGGGCATTCTACCTCCAAGCTGCACCCCCAGTACTATTTTTTATTCTTTATTTTGAAACAGGGACTCACTGCAGAGGCTGACCGCAAACCTGGATCCTCTGGTCTCAGCCTCCCAAGTACTGGGATTACAAGCATGTGCCACCACACCCAGCTTATGTTCATATTTTATATGAGTCATAAAGTATATTAGTAGGGTTTGAGGCATTGAGTCATAGACTTCCAGACATCTCACATACAAATGATGTCACTTTCTGTGTCATTGTGCTGTGTGTTTGGTTTATCGTGTGTGATAGATAAGTTTCTCAATTTGACTAGGTCTGATCATATTTCAACACTGGGGAAGTTTGCTGTGTTAATGATTGACATGGAAAATTCTAGGCAAAAAATTTTTATAAAAATGACTAGATTAAGCTGGGCATGGTGGCGCATGCTTGTAATCCCAGCATTCGGGAGGCTGAGACTGGAGGATCCAGGTTCGCAGCCAGCCTCAGCTACCTAGTGAGGCACTCCGCAACTTAGTGAGACCCTGTTTCAAAATAAAGAATAAAAAATAGGGCTGGGGGTATAGCTTGGAGGTAAAATGCCCCTGAGTTTAATCCCCAGTACTGCAAAAAAAAAAAAAGAGAGAGAGAGAATAGATTAATACTCAGCTTTTGAGAAAATCCTGATAGCTAGATATTTCTTTCTCAGCAACTATTTTTTGAGTAATTCCTGTGCAGTCCATTCTGTTTCCTACAGCATATATTAGAATAAAAAACATGGTCTTATAGAAATTACTATAGAGAGATAAGAACTGTTAGTTTGCTAAACAAGTTAATGTTAATGTACTCTACCAATCTCTCACAATATTTTAGGTACTTATTGGTAATCTATTGATTACCTATCGATTCTTCTTTTGCCTAGCAGATTTCTTTTTTTCTTTCTTTTTTAATTCTCAGTGGCCTATCCTTTCTTAGCCTGAGAAATTTTCAAACTAGGAAATTATTATAAAATGAAGTAATTTTTTTAATTTTTTTAATCTTAAAAGCTGAAATAATTATCCCCAAATGAGAAGAAACCCCAAAATAAAGAACCTACTTTATGTAAGTCTATTTCTCTCAATAGTCTGGAAGTCAATGGTACAAACTAGTGGGATAGCACTGTCCTATGAGATCTTTTGTGATCTTGTTGCTTGGCAATCTGTACTGGTAGGATATTGGCCTATATCCACATGGTGAAAACTGGCTCAATTTCATATCTGCCTTCCAGCCTGTGGGAAGTGGGGAAATAGAGTCCATCTCTAGGGTAATTGTCTTTAAATTGAAGGTGACAGCCTGGAAGTTGTACTCATTAACTTCCATTGTTCAATGCTAATAATAAATAATATAACTGCAGGGTAGGCTAAGAATGTGTCCTCTGTGTGGCTAAGTGACTAGCTAAAATTTTATTTCTATGGCAAATGGTAGAATACAGTGGAAAACAACTAGTAATCTGACACAAAAATCTTTTTTTTTTTTTTTGGTTTTTTTTGTTTTTTTTTGGCGGTACTGGGGATTGAACTCGGGGGCATTCTACCTCCGAGCTACACCCCCAGCCCCATTTTTTATTCATTATTTTGAAACCGAGTCTCACTAAGTTGCGGAGTGCCTCACTAGGTAGCTGAGGCTGGCCGCAAACCCGGATCCTCTGGTCTCAGCCTCCCGAATGCTGGGATTACAAGCGTGCGCCACCACGCCCGGCTTGACACAAAAATCTTCATCAAATACATTGAATATTCAATCCACAGTATTGCAAAAAAATACATATATATGTATGTATAAATTTTAAAGTAAGTATTTCTAAGTTAATAGTGGCTATAGATAGAGTTTATTAATCAAAAACCCTTGAATGGCCAGGCGTGGTGGCACACACTTGTAATCCCAGTACATGGGAAACTGAGACAGGAGGATTGCAGGTTCTTGGCCAGCCTCAGCAACTTCTGAGACCTTCTGCAACTTAGTGAGACCCTGTTTCAAAATAAAGAATAAAAATAGGGCCAGAGTATAGCTCAGAGGTAGAAGGCCCCTGGGTCCCATCCCCAGTACCGCAAAAAAACCCAAAAACTTAAATGTAAGCTGGGCATGGTGGCACACACTTGTAATCCCAGTACTTCAGAGGCTGAGACAGGAGCATGGTAGGTTCAAGACCAGCCTCAGTAACCTAGCAAAACCCTGTTTCAAAACAAGAAAAGGGCTGAGCATATATCTCAAAGGTAGAATGCCTCTGGGTTCAATTCCCAGCACCAAACAAACATCCCTGAATGTGATGATGTCATGAGACCTGGCTTCTCCAATTAGAGAACACAATTGTTAGAGTGAAGAACATCCAGGAAGCCATACATTAAGTGTAGCTTCCCTTCCTGGAGAACAGTTTGGAAGAATATGCGATCTTCATGTCTCAGCCTCCCAAGTACTGGGATTACAAGCGTGTGCCACCACACCCGACTTTATCTTTTATTTTAGTTGCCCAGGCTGACCTTGAACTTTTGATTCTCCTGTCTCAGCCCCTCACAAGTGCTGGAATTATAGGCATGTGCCAGATTCTAGCACATGTCTGTTTTAATATAAAAAATACATATACAGGGGGTAGGGGGGATGCATGTATTTTGGATATGAAAGTTAAACTGGCAGGAACATTAGGAAAAACAGATCTCCAGAGACATTTTCTTTATGCCACTCTGAGTATTTCCGTGGAAGCATTTTGATAAGAAAATCTCCTGATTTGTTGAAGTTTATGTTATTAAATCAACAGTTCTGTATAAAATTGTGGAATTATATTGGCAAAAAAAAAAGGTAGTATGTAAAAGAAAATTGTCCAGGTATATCAGCAGAATAGGGGTCTTTATTGAAAGACTAAGAAGCTATTTCTTTGTTACCTAGATTTTAAAATTTTTATTCTTATCAAGGTTGAATATCTCTTACCCCAGATTCTTGAGACCAGAGTATTTCACATTTCAGATTTTAGAATATTTGCATATACATAATGAGATATCTTAGGGATGGGGGACCCAAGTCTAAACATGAAATTCATTTGTTTCATATACACTTGCCTGAAGGTAATTTTATACAATATTTTTAATAATTTTGTCCATGAAGCTAAGTATCTTGGTATGGGATTTTTCCACTTGTGTCATGTCTGCACTAAAAATCTTTTGGAATTTGACTCATTTCAGATAATCAAATTTTCAAAATAAGCATGCTCAACTGAAACCACTATTTAAAGGCCAAAAAAATTTTTTGAGAATTTCTTCTTCTACCCAGGAAATACCCTATGTTTTCTTCATCGAATTTGCAGGCTAGCATTGTAGAAATAATAAGTGGGAAATTAATAATGGTTTTTATTCATTTAACTATTAAATTGAAACTGATAATCCATCTTTCCTTCTTATTATAGGACAATGAAAAGAGAACCCCATTACATGCTGCTGCCTATCTTGGAGATGCAGAAATCATTGAACTGCTTATTTTATCTGGTATGGTAGCCTTTGTATAATAAGAGCATATTATATATTTTTTATCATAATATCTCTCAAAAAAGGTAACTACTGTATAAACCGATTCTTCATATTTGTTTCATAAGCTAAGATTATTCACTGTACAAATTCTGGTCTGATCTCTGTCCTGCTCTGATGCTTATAATACATTAAAGAACAAAACAAAGATTGCTTCCCTTACAGAGTTTATAATCTGATAAGGAAAAACAGGCAACAAATATGAATTTTACAGTATGTTAAAAGACAGTACTATGGAAAAATGAAAAAGTTCAGGATAATGGGGGGGGCGATAAGAGTTATAAATGATACTATATTAAGTATTTATAATAGACCTCATTGAAAACAGTTACTAGGAGATGACTACAGTTTTCCAAAGGGGAAGGTAATGGTGACTCAGACCAAGGGCAGCAGTGGAAGAGATAAGATATAGGATGATCATAGATGTATTTTCAAGGCAGTGCCAGTAGGACTTCTGTCTTTGAGTAGCTTTTAATTTAATTCTGTTTGAAGATCTGTAAAATGGGTGTGTGTTTGTTTTTGTGGTACTGGGGATTGAACCCAGGAGCATTCTACCTGAGTTCCCTCTCAACCCCTTCTTATTTATTTATTTATTGTGGTACTGGGGATTGAACCCAAGAGCATTTGACCTCTGAGCTACACCCTCAACCCTACTTTTTTTCTTTATTTTCAAATAGGGTCTCACTAAGTTGTGGAAGGCCTCACTAAGTTGCTGAGGCTGACTGCTAACCTTCGATCCTTCTGTCTCAGCCTCCCAAGTACTAGGATTACAAGTGCACACCACCACTTTCAGCTTTTTTTTTTTTTTTAATGGTTCCATTAGGTTGCTGTGAGTTACTGAAACTGGCCCCAAACCTGCAGTTCTCCTGTCTCAGCCTCCCAAATACTGGGATTATAGATGTATACCACCATGCCTGGCTTTGAAGTAGTTTTTAAGAAATTATGTGTTATGTAAACTATTCAAGTTTTTATAATATGAAATTATGCTAGAACTATAGCTTATTGAATAGCTCCTATTGTGGTCAGACTCCCTACAGTTCTAAACAAGCAGTTAAATAGATCTTATAAATATTTTTGTTATAGCCAGATTATTATAATGATATTTGTTGCGTGGCATTGAATTGCTCTTGTGTTGCCAGATTGCACAAATATATGCATAGTGAATAAAATAGTAGTATCATTCCTTTGATAGTTTGTTTGGCAAAGAAGAGCAAAGAGAAAGAAATTTTGTATGAAGCTCCCATTAAGTGGTAGCCCATGTAGAATTTTGCCATTATAAAATTTAAAAATCTGTTTTTTATAGAAAATTTCATTATGATATAAAATTAAATATGGGTAGGAATTAACCCAGCTAATATTATTAGTTTCTTTATCAGTTACTTCAACTCTTATGTACTTCCTTGAAGATGTCTATTCATCTGTGGATGCTTGCTCACTAATTTTCAGCTGAAACTTACTAGAGATAAGAATTGAGATTTAAGAAAACATCCTGTTTCTTTTTAAGGATCTTCTCTTTAATAATATTAATTGATGAGCCACAGGCTTATATATGGAACTTTTGTCACAAACATTGTCCAAGTAATTTTTTTTTAATATTGAGAATTAGCTGTTCTAGAAACAACATAGTTTCATTTACCATGTTGTCTAGGACTTTGGTAAAAACTTTAATGCTGTATTTTTTATTTTAATGTAGAATTCTATTTGCTAATTCTTATTTTGTTATAAACATTATTTGATTCAGCATGGAGAGTCCCCTCCCCCTGATTTAAAATTTTTATATCTAGGAGAAATTTTTATATGTTCAAGGTTAAGTGAATCCCTTCATTATAAAAAGGATTTTATAATGCACTGGGCATGGTGGCACACACCTGTAATCCCAGTTGCTTGGGAGGCTGAGGCAGGAGGATGGCAAGTTTGATGCCAGCAATTTAGTGAGACCCTTGCTCAAAATAAAGGGGATGTAGTTCAGTGGTAGAGTACCCTGTACCAACCACAAAAGTAAATATATTAATTAAGTAAAGTTAATATTTGTAATAAAGGTTACTTATAGAAGATAAACTTTTTCAGTTTCACAAGGTAGTATATAGCTCATGTAGCTTTTTTCAAACGTGAAAGTTTTAAATTAACTTATTCAAGCCAGGCATGGTGGCGCACACTTGTAATCCCAGCATTCGGGAGGCTGAGACAGGAGGATCTGGGTTCGCGGCCAGCCTCAGCTACCTAGTGAGGCACTCCACAATTTAGTGAGACCTGGTTTCAAAATAAAGAATAAAAAATAGGGCTGGGGGTATAGCTCAGAGGTAGAATGCCCCTGAGTTCAATCCCTAGTACTGCAAAAAAATAATAATAAATAAAATGAAATAAATTAACTTATTCACAACTCTCAGGATAAAAAAATTCTTTAAATTAGCCTGAGACTATATTAATTTTTTTCTTACTTAATTGAAGTACTACTCTCCTCTTTGCTTATTCTGCCCTAATCCATTGGTCTACACCTCTTGAGTATTTGCACTGTTTCCTCACCTTCACACCTTCATTAGTCAGCCACATACCTACTCCTTCACCTTTTTCATGTCTTTGCTTAAATGTTACCTGATCAGTGAGGTCTTCTCTGACCACTCCCCTACCTTCAGTAAACATTCCCCTTCTCCTGTGTTATTTTTATCCTTCCTATTACTTATTGTCATCTGATTTCCTTTTTAAACTATACTTGTTTTTTGTCATTCTCTTCCCGGTAGAATGTAAACTTCAAGAAGGCAGGGGTTTAGTCTGCTTTGTCTCCCTAAGATATTTGTTTGCTGTGCTAGAACAGAGCTGAATGTGTAATAGGCTCTGAGTTAATACAGTCCGGCTGTATTCAAAGCAAACTAGTAAAAGCTAGTAAAGCATAGTGTAAAAGCTATGTAAACAATTGTTAAACTGTTATTTATTTTTCCTGGACTTGGTTCCTATAATAAAGTTTACTTTGTAAATTAGGCACATTAAGAGATTAACAACAACAGTAATATACTATATATCTTAGCAACCTCAATGTATGATTTTTTTTTTTCTAAGTCAAAAACTTTTACCTTTTCACTTAAAGGAAGCACTTTATGGCTACTCTTGGCATATCCAAGTTGCCAACATAACTTCTTTTGTCCTTTGGGGCCATTATTAAGTAAGGATTCCTTAAATACTAGCACTGCAGTACTGATACAGCACATCTGATAGTTGAGACATTGAAGTGACCAATGGGCAGGAAATGTTTACATTTGGGATACACTAGACAAAGAGATCAGTTATGTCCCAGGTGAGATGGAGTGAGGCAGCAGAAGAAAGAATAACAGGTAGTTTAAGACTTACAGATGTTTTTTTCTCTAGTATTTTCCATTTAATACTTTCCTACCGCAGTTGACTATGGGTAATTGAAACTGCAGAAAGTGAAAGCACAGATAAAAAGTACTGCATATATAGACTCCTAGGGGTCTGTGGAAATTCTATAGGAGTTCCAGTTAAATTTTGCTTGAATGCTGTTTGCTGAGTCTCCAGTTAGACTCCCTCATATCTATACCCCAAATTTCAAATTCTGAGACCATCAAAACAGCCTTTTAATGAATTTATAAGAAGTTGACTTGTTAAATTAGAATTGAAACTATATGTTTAACTTCCCTAGACTGAATATATTGGTTATTATTACTGGGACATCTGAATGTGTACTTTCAGTTTTGAAATTTTTATTTCATTTATATCTTCCATTAAATATTTGAATACTTTATGTCCAATGTATTTTCTACCATTAATGTCTAAGTTAGATTTCCTCCTGTATTTATCAGCTTTTCTCTGATTATAATTTTAAATATATAGTCAGCCTCCTAATTCCTGGAATAATTTCTTTCAACTGTATTTCTCTTAAGTTTACCCTCTTTCATATATTTTTGCCTCAGTCCTGTGGTAGATCCATTCACATTTTTATATATATTTGAGGAATATGCTTCTTTCCAGAGATGATGTTGGCTGCAAATAAAGTAGGAAGGAGGAAAAGGTGAGCATTGGTTAGGTTTGTCTCTTCAAATGCCTTTCAAACCATGTGTTTTCTTGTCCTACCAATGTAGCTTCCTTTATTGAAGTACTATGGGTAGTTGAACTGGCTTGGCAGTGATAGTGATTAGCTGTTACCCTCTTCCTTCATTCCTACCTGTATTAAAACTAATACTGCTGCCTCCTTGGTCCTTTCTTTAGCACTGCCCCACTTTGTTCTTCTGAGGTGTGAGATTACCCAGGCAGCTTCAGGTTATCCTTTAATTGTTAGGGATTGTAAAACACAGACAACAGAGAGAAAGGAACACATGGACACACACGCAGATATTCCCTTGTAGAGGACTCGGAAGCCTTCCCAAGAATCTTTGGAAGCGTCACTTGATCAGTGACTCCTCTGTTGGTACATATTTTGCTGCAATTGGTAGAAATTCTCCATATTTTGTTTTATGGTTATAACTGTTTCCTTGTATTGAAGATGGATGATGTCTTTTCATATTCTTTGTATTTTAGTGAATTGTTTTAGGATAAAACTACTCTTAAATTTGCAGTCTAAAATGTTCAAGGTGGTGCATACCTGTAATCTCAGTACTTGGGAAACTGAGACAGGAGGATTGCAGGCTCGAGGCCACTCAGTTTCACAATAAAATAGGCTGGGAGTGTAGCTCAGTAGTAAAACTCGCCTGGGTTCAATCACTACTACCACAAAATAATAATAATTGCAGTTCAGAATTAAGCTAATTGAAAATCAAATATTTAGCCGGGCGTGGTGGCGCACGCTTGTAATCCCAGCATTCGGGAGGCTGAGACCGGAGGATCCGGGTTCGTGGCCAGCCTCAGCTACCTAGTGAGGCCCTCCACAACTTAGTGAGACTTGGTTTCAAAATAAAAGAATAAAAAATAGGGCTGGGGGTATAGCTCAGAGGTAGAATGCCTCTGAGTTCAATCCCCAGTACCACAAAAAAAAAAAAGAAAGAAAGAAAATCAAATATTTGTACATTTTCAACCCCCAAAGAGAGGTATAAGTTTTGACATGGTACATGCGGTTAAACAAGTAAATCCTTACTCCTATAAAATCTGTAGTTAAGCTAGAATCCACTGGAATTTATAATTATGGGATAGAACAATGAGTATTTATTACATCTCATACTGTGTTAAAATTAGCCTTTTTATTTATCTTGTTTTATCTTCAACTCTGTGTGAAAGTATTATAGATAAGCAAACTAAAGCCATTAGCTTTTACTAGCAGTACAACCTTCAGCTGAAAATTGAAATTTTCAGAGTTTTACAGTTTTACATTTGGAACTAAAAGCTGTAATTATTTGTTTGTTTGTTTGGCTTGCCTTTCTTAGTAGTTTTTGGTACTAGAGATTAAACCCAGAGGCATTCTACCTCCGAGCTATACCCTCAGCCCTATTTTATTTTATTTTTTTGAAATGGGATCTCACCAAGTTGCTGAATCTGGTCTCAAACCTGTGATCCTCCTGTCTCAGCCCCCAAAGAACTGGGATTACAGGCATGATTCACCATGCATGGCTAAAGCTGTACTGTTAAGAAAAACTAGAGCCAGAATTCAGACCCAGCCTATCTAATTACAGAATCTATATTCTTAACTCTGCCATAATCTGAATCTTCCTTCCTTTCCTAAATCTACCACACTGCACCCCCACCACTGCTTAGCTTGTAATGAAATTTGCACACACAATGACTTTTATTGAAGAATTTCTACTTTATGGACTAAATATTTGGCCACCCAGGTGTAGATATTTTGTTTAGGAGCTATTAACATTTCCATTCAAAAGCATACAGTTAGCAGACTGCTAAATGTTTCCTTGGACTGCCTCCATTGGGTTTTATGTCGTTAAATGACTGCCTTGTAGAAGGCATTAGTCAAAAACTCATTTGGAGCCGGGCGTGGTGGCGCATGCTTGTAATCCCAGCATTTGGGAGGCTGAGACCAGAGGATCCGGGTTCGAGGCCAGCCTCAGCTACCTAGTGAGGCACTCCGCAACTTAGTGAGACTCGGCTTCAAAATAAAGAATAAAAAATAGGGCTGGGGGTATAGCTCGGAGGTAGAATGCCTCTGAGTTCAATCCCCAGTACCGCAAACAAAACAAAACAAAACAAAAAAACTCATTTGGCCCTTTATAAAAGAAAATCTTTAAGGAAATAGGACTCTGATATTTCTGGTATTAGGAATTAGACCTAAAATATTCCTTTGAAAGCCTAAAACACTGGTGTATTAATTTGCTGGGGCTGCCATAATAAAGTACCACAAACAAGGTAGCTAGAAGTCTAAGATCAAGGTGTTGGTGGGATTGGTTCCTTCCAAAGACCATTAGGGGAGGATCTGATCTAGGCCCCTCTCCTTAGCTTATAAATAGCCATTGTCTCTGTTTTTACTGTCCATATCCTGTGCCCAAAATTCTTATTCTTGTAGGGGTACCAGTCATACTAGATTTGGGCTCACCCTAATGACCTTCTAACTACCTTAAAGTTAACTACCAGAAGGTCCTATCTCTTATAAAGTCACATTCTGAGGCGCTAGAGGTTAGGACCTCAGCATATGACTTCTAGCCAGGGGGAGACACATTTCAGCCCATAATAACTAGTTTGTTGTTGTTGTTGTTTCTGGTTTTGTTTTTTCAGTACTGGGGATTGAACCCAGGGGCATTCTCCTCCGAGCTGCACCCCAGTCCTTTTTTTTTTTTTTTTTTTTTTTTTTTTTTTTTTTTTTTTTTTTTTTTTTTTTTTTTTTTGCGGTCCTGGGGATTGAGCTCAGTGGCACTCTACCTCCGAGCTATACCCCCAACCCTATTTTTTATTCTTTATTTTGAAACAGGGTCTCATTAAGTTGCAGAGTACCTCACTAGGTAGCTGAGGCTGGCCACGAACCCGGATCCTCCGGTCTCAGCCTCCCAAATGCTGGGATTACAAGCATGCGCCACCACGCCCAGCTCCTATTTTTTATTCTTTATTTTGAAATAAGGTCTCACTAAGTTGTGGAGGGCCTCACTAAATAGCTAAGGCTGGCTGTGAATCTGGATCCTCCAGTCTCACCCTCCCAAGTACTGGGATTACAAGTGTGCACCACCACTCCCTGCTAGTCCACAATAACTAGTTTCTATGACACAATCTAAAAAGATATAATGTGAGCCGGGCGTGGTGGTGCACGCTTGTAATCCCAGCATTTGGGAGGCTGAGACCGGAGGATCCGGATTTGCGGCCAGCCTTAGCTACCCAGTGAGGCCCTCCAAAACTTAGTGAGACCCTGTTTCAAAATAAAGAATAAAAAGTAGGACTGGGGGTGTAGCTCGGAGGTAGAATGCCCCTGAGTTCAATCCCCAGTACCACAAAATAAATAAATAAATAAATAAAAAGATATAATGTAGTCCAGTTGTGGTGGCGCATGCCTGTAATCCCAGGTACTTGGAAGACTGAGGCAGGAGGATCATAACTTTGAGGCCAACCTAGGCAACTTAGTGAGACCCTTTCTCAAATAAAAAGGGATAAGGATATAGAGCACCACTGACTTCAATAATACCTAGTACTGTGCCCCTTCCCTTTAAAAAAAAAAAATGCAGCATCTGGGTGGGTTTGTTGTTGCTGCTGCTGCTGCTGCGTTTTTTGTTTTTGTTTTCTCCCAGCATTGTAGGTGGAAATGTAATCGAATTTTTGCTTTTTCTGCTCCCGGCCTGAAAACAGAATCTGAAATTTTTGCCACTGATTTTGTTAAGCAGCTAAAAGAGAAGCATTGTTTTCAGTTTAGGAGGAGGGATGAAACTATATGACTTCTGGCCCAGTTCATTGGGTCTGTAATCTCTCTTCCCTGACTTAAGGGCAAAAAAGAAAACAATTCTCAATACATGTTTTGGAAAATGATTGATGACACTAGTTATAATTATTATAAACATGTGAAAAGAGAAATAACTTTAATAGTACCTATTATCAAAGTTAGCCTAACTCAGAGTCTGGCACGTTTTTTCTATAAAAGGCAAGATAGTATTTGCAGGACATAAAGACTTGACAGTTACTCAGCTTTGTTGTATAAAAGCTATATACTTAATGCTTAAATGAATAGAAATAGCTGTTCCAGTAAGTTTACAAATTAGGCAGCTGGCAGCCTGTGGACTACAGTTTGAAGGTCTTTGACGTAGATTTTAAAAACACTGCCTCATCTGTTTAATGTTAAACTAGAGCAAGATATCTTAGTCTATTCAAGCTGCTATAACAGAATGGGTAGCTGATTTTTGAAATAGGGTCTCACTAAGTTGCTGAGACTGTCCTTGAACCTGTGATCCTAGTGTTTCATACTTCCAAGTAGTGGGATTATAGGTGTATACCACCACACCCAGGTTCCTTGGCCCTCTTTTATAAGGACATATTATTACCTTCCAAAAGGTCTGTCTCCTAATACCATTACATTGGAGTTAGGATTTCAGCTTATGAGTTTTTGAGGAACACAAATCTTTAGCTCATTTGAAAAGGTATTTAATAAGTATGAAAATTTTAGGTGAGTATTTAAAAATAAAATGTAAAAACTGAAAAATGGATCATAAGAATCATTACTTTCACCGACATTGTGTACATATGTAAGAATATCAGTGTCAGTGTCAATACCCTGTATGAGGAAGGGGGGAGAATGGGAGGGAAAGCCCACCAAATGCTGTGTGCAAGTATGTCACTATCACTATGATTTGCATTACAATGTGACACTGTAACATAAGAGTATTTTAAAAATTAAAATAAATAAATGAGGTTAAAAATTCAAAGATTTGGAGCCGGGCATGGTGGCGCACGCTTGTAATCCCAGCATTCGGGAGGCTGAGACCAGAGGATCCGGGTTCGCAGCCAGCTTCAGGTACCTAGTGAGGCACTCCGAAACTTAGTGAGACTCGGTTTCAAAATAAAGAATAAAAAATAGGGCTGGGGGTGTAGCTCGGAGGTAGAATGCCCCTGAGTTCAATCCCCAGTACCGCAAAAAAAAAAAAAAAAAAATTCAAAGATTTGGCAGAGGTTGGTGAGTGATTAGAGGGAGAGCACATGAATTAGCTATCTTGCGAAATGACAGCTGGAGTCAAAAGGGATACTCCTGATTTGAGGTGTTGACTATGGAATTCACTTTACATAAGCAAGGTGTCCTGTGTTCTTTAAACATGGGGCCCATTCTCACACTCCAATCCGGTTCACTCTTGCTTTCCCTCTTCCCATAGAAGGCAGGCATTATGATTAACAAAATGATGATCCAGACTACAGGGACAGCTCCAGGTTACAGAGCCTACTAGTTATAGTCATTATTAGATCACAGGTCTCTCCTGCTCCTGAGTTCTTTTCACGAACCTGTCTTTTCAGAAGTCCAGCCCTCTCTTTAGCCCTCTCTAATAGCTTTGCTATTAGAGCCAGAAATAAAATAAGAAAATCGCAACTTTTGTTTTGTTTTAAATTATATTGTTTATATCCATTATTGCTACAGACATTTATTCTTAAAATCTCACCTCAAGTAACTTAATTTATAAAGCACTCTACCACTGAACTACATCCCCAGCCTTGTTTCTTTGTTGTTGTTGTTGGGTTGTTTTGTTTTGTTTTTTGTTTTTGCGGTACTGGGGATTGAACTCAGGGGCATTCTACGTCCGAGCTATACCCCCAGCCCTATTTTTTATTCTTTATTTTGAAACCGGGTCTCACTAAGTTGTGGAGTGCCTCACTAGGTAGCTGAGGCTGGCCACGAACCCAGATCCTCCAGCCTCAGCCTCCCGAATGCTGGGATTATAAGCATGCGCCACCACGCCCGGCTGTTTGTTTGTTTTTTTATATTAATCTTAACTGTGGTGTCAAATGGGTACAAACCTGATTAAGGTAATTCTGCAGTTGATTTTTCCTTGTTTGTGTTTTTGCATTTGTTTTAAGAAATCAGATCACATCTCTAGCCTGGAAAAGTGAAGCCTAGCCAGGTATGGTGCATGTCTGTAATCCCAGTACTTGGGAGGCTGAGACAGGAGAATTGCAGGTTCAAGGCCAGCCTCAGCAACTTCTTATGAGACCCAGTTTCAAAATAAAAATAAAATAAAATAAGGCTGTGGGGAGAGGTAGCTCAGAGGTAGAATCCTCTGGGTTCAATCCCCACTACAATAAAAAAAAAAAAAAAAGCAAAGTCCTGATTCAGATATTCATGTTTAAGTATAGGCTCTGGCTACTTTATTCTTAAGGGAAGATTCAGTTCATATACATGAATTTGAGAGTGGAAGGGAAATTAATAAAATGTTCATTTAGTTGGACAAAACTTTTTTGGATTTAGTGAAATTCTTTCCTGTTACATAAGAGATTTTATATAAATACTGGATAATCATCAATGATAGCTTCCTTAAATTGTTTTATTGTTTTCAGTTTCTTAGTAGTACTTTCTCCTACTAAAGAGTCTACCAGTAACCTGACATCAACAGTTGGAATGGGGCTCCTATTTTTTGTTTGTTCATTTTTTTGTTTGTTTCAATGACTAGGGCAGTAAGGAAATTAATCTTTTCTTGGCTACTTAAGGTTATCTTTATAACTCACAAACATTATCTTCTGTCATATGTAAAGCATGTGATTAAGCTACCAGAGGTTGTTATATTTGTTTTTATTTCTCCCGATAAGTGAATATGATATCTTTTTTTTTTTTCTCAGTCTCCATCTTCATTGTTAGCCTTTGTGGCTACTTTTCTATTCCCTAACTAGCTGTTGGACTAAATTTACTCTTTTTCATTTACTGGAATGATTTTTCAGTTTAATATATAGCTATATATATATGTACATATATATGTATGTATGTTAATATTTAGTTAACTTTGGAGTGCTCTGAGTAGAAGAGAAATCTGTTTACCTTCAAAGAGTTGACTTGAGACCTCTCACTTTTGAGGTAGCCCACATTCTCCCTTGAATGTGTATTTCTTTTTTTCCTAAATAAGTCTCTGTCTATGTTGGCATGGGGGAGAGTTGACTGCAAGGGGCTCTGAAATCTGAAGCATATGAAATGTGCCGCTATGTTTGTAGCTCTTACATTATTTCCTCATTTTCAGGAACATAGCCAACTGTTCTTGTAATGTGCATTGCTGTGTCATATTCATTAATGTGTGAATCACATACTAATTAAACATTAGACAGAAGAGATATTTGTTGCTACCCTCAGAGATTTCTCATATAATTAGCCTTGATTTTTCAAGGAATTAAAACATTTGACTAGTGCTTTTAGAAGAAACCTATGACTTAACAAAAGACTCTTCTGAGAAAGATTAAAATTCTGTTGCATAAACTGGAAAACATTATGTTAAGTGAGATTAGTCAGTCACAAAGAGTAAAAAAAACATATGTTCTCCCTAATATGCAGATGCTAGGGAGAAGATGGGGCATAAGAGGGACTCCAGATGAAAAAGGAGAAACCCTAGATAAGCAAAGAAATTGGCTTAACTGAAGGTGATGGACGGGATGGGGGGGGGGAACACCCTAATGCACATGATGTACTTTCACAAAGTCAATCACTAAACTGAACTTGAGAAGGAGGGAGGGTGAGGGAGTGGGGTGGGAATTGGGGAAGGGGTTAAATGAGAAATGTGTGCATATATACCTTTATTAGCTGTACCTAACAAAGATGTATGATTACAGTGTACCAATTAATAAAAATTTAAAAATTAAGGCAAAAAATTCTGTTGCATAGATCTTCCTACAGATAATAGCTCTAGAATTTTTTTTAAATAATTTTTTTTTAAATCAACTTGTCTATGAATGCCAGGCATGATGTCACATGCCTGTCATCTCAGCTACTCCAGAGGCTGGAAGATCACAAGTCCAAAGCCTGGGCAACTTCGTGAGACCCTGTCTTAAAGTTTAAAAAAGCAAAATAAAAATAAAGGGCTGGGGATGTAGCCCAGTAGTATAGACTTGCCTATCATGTATGAGGTCCTGGGTTCAATCCCCAGTACTGCAAATAAGTAAATAAACAAATAAGTAGTCTATTAGTAATGAGAAGTAGACTGATAGATCCTTACCTAACCAACAGTGAATTCTGTTTTAGTCATTTGTTTTGATTAGTTAATTTTGATTTGATTTGTTTTGATTTGATTAATTAGATTATTTTATTACATGTAGAGAGAAAGACAATTTTCATAACTTAAAAATAAAGAATGAGTCAGGTGTGGTGGCATACACCTATAATCCCAGTATTAGGGAGGTTGAGACAGGAGGGAGGATCACAAGTTCGAGACCAGTCTCAGGAACTTGGAGAGGCCTTGTTTAAAATAAAAAATTAAGAGCCGGGCGTGGTGGCGCACGCTTGTAATCCCAGCATTCGGGAGGCTGAGACCAGAGGATCTGGGTTCGCGGCCAGCCTCAGCTACCTAGTGAGGCACTCCGCAACTTAGTGAGACTCGGTTTCAAAATAAAGAATAAAAAATAGGGCTGGGGGTGTAGCTCGGAGGTAGAATGCCCCTGAGTTCAATCCCCAGTACC